>JAXGGT010016753.1:0-17511 GCA_035583425.1 Marsdenia floribunda
CCCCCCCCCCCCCCCCCCCCCCCCCCCCCCCCCCCCCCCCCCCCCCCCCCCCCCCCCCCCCCCCCCCCCCCCCAAAGGGTGGGGGCTAAACAAAATACCTAATCTTGGAAATCTCAGTATTAGTATGCCAGTGAAAAGTAAATAAATAAAGGTGAATGCAACGGGAATAAATATTTTCAGTTTTCTGAATAGCAAAATCCACAATCTGGTCCAACAGGGGCTTTTATCAGCTTTGCTGATGTCAATTTGTGTACTTTAAGTTAAATCTCATTTATACATTTCTTGTGGGGGTATTGGTGGTGATAGCATTAGCGTGGGAGCTTTTGATGTATACGAACTTTAATTTCTCTTCAATATTGCAGATTGGTGACCTAAAGGGGTTCTTTGGATTGTTCATGCTTAACATACAATTGCTAAGGGAAAAGCTGAGAGTGTTGGATTTGTCTTATGGAATGGGAACAGGTATAAAAACCTATGTTTAAAATGAATTTCTTTAGTAATCAGAGAATAGATATTTATCTACATTTTCCTTTCTGTTCTTTTCTTCCTTCTTTCTCTCTCTGTCTCTCTCTCTCCCCTTTTGTTTTGGATTTTTTTTTTTTTTTTTTTTTGAGGGGGGTGTTAGGAGGGAACCTTACTATATACTACTAATATCTCTTTGAAAGTTCAAGAGGTTCTGAAGAAATCATTTCCCAATCAGTTTTGAGAGTCTGCCAATTCACTTTACTCCCAATCCCCAGGCAGACCAATAGAGTATGTAAGGACCTCTACTGAACTCACTTTATAAATGCAATTGCCCGATAATCCCATCTCCTTCACCCAATCTGATAAATTAAGAACCTACCAACGTAGAAAGACTTACCTATATCTTAGGTGAGTGCTGCCCCCTTTCTTTAAAAGAAGACCGAATAGATTCCTGTACATCAACCATTGGTTTACCTAAATCAAGTTTGTTCCTTTAGCACACGAGGGGAGAGACCTTGCAGTTATCTTGCAATATCTAAAATCTTTCTTCTGGCAAAATCATGAGTAGTATTGAATGACATGCACATTCCTTCTTTTTCTTCAGCAAATACTGCACTGATATATCACCATGGAAAGCTTTTGGCACTTCAAGAGGCTGATAAACCATGTAAGATCATTCATGTTACATTTCATTGATCAGTTCTATGTTAATCATTTTTTCTGATGTCTTAACCTATGACTCAAATCAGTCTATGAAATGTTTATTCACATCTCTTGTCTTCCCTGCTTTATTATCCTACTGGAATTGATTTTGAAATTTGAAGGGTATGGATCATGTTATTTCAGTCTTCCAATATCTTATATGAAATCCATGGCAGATGTTCTTAAAGTCTTGGAAGATGGAGATTTGCAAACTCTTGGCATGTTGGATTATGACAAAAGATTAACTCATTCCTTCACTGCTCATCCAAAGGTTGATCCATTTACAGGTAAGAGGCTTTCATGTGTGTGATAATACTCTATCTGGGCAAGTGAATCAATGATTTTACTCAGCATTACGAGCTATAATAAGTTGCCGTATTATCACTCTGACATTAGGTATTGGTTATCAAGCTCCCTTGCAATTTACATGGTGGGACTTATAGTTGATCGTCAAAAAGCAAGTGAGAAAATGGATGGAAGTATGTACATAAAACCCCTTTCCCAGAGATAGTTTATTAGGAATGACTAGTAATCAAAGCCCAAGTATTATACTTAAGGTCCATTTTGGCATACATTTCTGAAAGCTAACTAAAACTGTTGGAGTAGCGTAGCCTTGTTAGGAGTAATCATCAGTCCCCAAGGAAACTATAATCATCAGAAAATTTCAGAATCCAATAATGATGTATGTTCGTTATTGTACATAAATGAAACCACACTTTAAAGGACTGAGGGGACCAAAGCCTATTCTATCCAACAGAAAAATAAGGATAATTGGTCAGAAAAATGTTCACTACTGTACTACCAGAATTTCAGTATAATTATTCAGGTACGGGCTTAGGCGTCAAAAATTGAATGTGTCCTGTCCTATTCTTTACAATTGATGAAACTATGGTAAAATGATACAGAAGGCAGTAAATCTACAAAAAAAAAAAAAAAAGAAGGCATTTTTGTTTGTATTTTTTAATCTTACAAAGAAAAGTAACAAATGTTGATCTAACATTTTTCATACTCATCCAATCAAACATGGTTCTTAAAACTACTAATAATTGAGAAATCTACTGAGCATACCTCCAATAACGTCAGACTATCTTTTGTGCCATGACATGGATAATATCAGTTTCTGCGTTAGATGGGTTTGCAGGTTGTATTATCCTTCTGCGAATATAACTAATGCTTCTTATACAACCACCTCTAAAACATAATTATCCAAGCTAAATGCAAAATGATAGTCAGAGGATTAAAAGGAATTAGCAACAACTACAAGTTTGAAGTTTGAACATTTTATACTCCCTTCTTGTGTATGATGATAGAGAATCTTCACTAACTTGACTTTCATATGCAGGCGAAATGTTTACCTTTGGTTACTCACATACACCACCATATATTACCTATAGGGTTGTATCCAAGGATGGAATAATGGAAGATCCTGTGCCTATAACAATAAAGGATCCAATTATGATGCATGATTTTGCCATTACTGAAAACTATGCAATCATCATGGATCTGCCCTTGTACTTCAGACCAAAGGTATGATGGTTTTTGACGTAGGCTATTCTTTCTTCTGGCATGCAAAAGACTTATGTAGGAGAATCTTGCTTTCCTGACTGTCCATGAAAACAGAGATGAAAAAGATTGCATAATTAATACAACTGCATTTTATAATTGGGATTCATAAGAAATAGTTGTTATAAAAGATGAATATTTCCATATAATCTTCAGTCCAAGGATAGACAAAGTGCTAGTGCACTGTGAAGAATTAGGTTTTTGAAGTAACTATCCATGAAGGAATTAACTCTTCAAAAGGAACTGTCAGTGATGGGCTTTTGGAAAGGGTAACCTTTAGATAGGAATGAAACTTTCTTTTCCAATTGTTAGCGTTAGGTCAGTCTGCATTTGTGATAGCCTTCATAGTTTACCAAGCTGGAGAAAAGACTTCCTAGATTCTATATCTATGATGGACTCTGAATTTTCACTTGAGAAAGTGGTGCTCATCTATGAGGGATCAGAGTATGCGCCAAATCCATGTGCCTCATTCCAATTAAGTGATACAGGTGTCATGATACTTACCAGTTGTTCTACTTATGACACTCTATCAAAAACAAGTGATAGAGGGAGGAAATCAGTTAGGATAATTTGTTATTACACCCTCTATGAAAAACTTTTCTTTTTGGCACAAAATATTTGTCAATCTCTTAAATCAATAAGTTATTTGTTATTCTTTTCCAAACCTACCCTTATTGAAACTATTGGCTCTCTAAATTATACTCTTACAAGATCATTAAATTTTTTTTTTTTTTAGTTATATTAGTCATTTTATATTATGTTTTTATAAATTTTATTATTTTTTTTAACCCATATGGATGGAAGTAGTATAATCAAGAATATTCTATTCTCCTGTTTCAATGGCTAAAGGCCTAAAGTATAGGAGAGAATGCTTAAGCTAACTTATCATGAAGAGCGGCTAGAATGAAACATGATGAACTAAAATATTAATAATACTTTAACTATAGATGAACCTGGAAGTCCAGTTGTTCGTGTCATGATTAGCCTGTCAACGGTTCCAATCCAATTCGGAATTATTAGTTCCGTACCAGACCCAAAAATATTTTTTTGGACTCGTACTTTACCTGATACTTGACTTGATGGGTATAAAAATTTTGTACCAATATCCGAACCTATAGGGTCTTGGGTCCAAATTGGATATACCTTACTCGAAATCTAATTTAATATTTATATTTAAATGCCTTATAATATAATTTATATTATTATAATAAGTTAAAATATTTAACATATAATTTAATTATATAAAAAATATTCTTCTTTCACGAAATTGAAAAAGAAATAATATGAAATAAATTATAAAATATATATAAAAAACTCAATATCAATTTATTAAAAAAAATAAAACTCTCTCAAACACTTCAACACCATAATTGATATATTATAATTGATATATTATATTAAATTTTATATATTCAATTTTAAAAACTATGGGATCAGAAATGTGTTTGGTACGGTATTTATAATTCTATACCCAGATTTAATTAATATTTAGTTTTCGGGTCCGAGTATGAAAAAAGTAGACCCGTATCTGGTATTTTTAGGGTTCGGGTAGGCTTTGGGTATTTTGGACCCATTGACAGGCCTAGTGATGATGATAGAATGAACAATTACACTTCTGTTCACCAAAAAAACTCGAGTCTTTTATTATTTCTTTTCATTATGCACTCATTTAGACTGCCTTTTTAGTGTTTTTTTTTTTTTTTTTCTTGGGGCAATTTTCTGGAAACAATTACCAAGTAATTCTTGGTCTACCGTAAATCTCCAATAACTTAAAATGATATTTTGTATATTTTAACTTTTGGAACTTTTCAGTTTGGTATTTGCACATAATTTTACCAATTTTCTTGCCTAATGATTTGGAAAAAAAAAAAAGGGGTTTGACTTACACCTTTGGTATGTCAGGAAATGGTGAAGGATAAAAAGCTTGCATATTCATTTGATGCAACTAAAAGTGCTCGTTTTGGTGTTCTCCCACGCTATGATAAGAATGAGTCTGCAATCAAATGGTTTGAACTCCCAAATTGCTTCATATTCCACAATGGTGAGTAGCTTATCTCTTGTGATGATAAACTTGTAACATTTTACCACTATATCCTGTATTCTTCATTTTTTCTTTTTCCTGCTATACATTATTCGGGGGGTTTTTGTGCTCCATTATAGATTAAGATCTAGGTTTTATAGTTAGGATGCTCAGTAAAATTTCATACCTTCAAAATTTTAATACCAATTATTAATAAAAGATCTCATGTATGAACAGACCTTATTAACTTTTTTCTGGTCTGTGAGTTCTTTAAATGGATATGCTACTACATTCAACTGTAATGCCAACTGGTTATGCTGCATTCAGTTTTTTTCTTTTTTCTGGTTAACTTATTTACAATATTTGCTGCATTTTCTTTTCCTGAAATAGCCAATGCTTGGGAGGAAGGAGATGAAGTTGTTCTTGTTACTTGCCGGATACAAAATCCACAACTAGACAATGTCGGTGGAAATGTGAAAGGAAAGCTCGAAAATTTTTCAAATGAGCTGTAAGAGTATTCCATTTATTATGTATTTTCTCTCTCACTTCTCTAGCTGTACCTTATTTGGCTTTACTTATCAGATATGAAATGAGATTCAACATGAAAACTGGTATTGCTTCCCAGAAGAAATTATCAGAGTCTGCCGTAGATTTTCCAAGGGTGAATGAGAGCTACACAGGCAGGTGCGCATATGTTATCATGTAGATGAGATTCTCAAGAGTGTTCTTTGAAGCAGCATTGGTTGCTTTATCTTGTGATATATTCGAGAGAGCGTGGGGGGAATACTTTTTTAAAGTTGATTTTGAGAATGATCCTATGAATTTGGGTGTGTGCTTTAAGCCTTCTTTTTATGGGAACCCATCTCATTTCCCAGTTCTTTCTTCCAATTGGATTCTTCTCCTCTGCTAATTCAGGAAACAGCGTTATGTATATGGTACCATATTGGACAGCATTGCTAAGGTCACAGGAATTATCAAATTTGATTTGCATGCTGAACCACAGATTGGAAAAACAAAGCTTGAAGTTGGTGGCAATGTTCAAGGAATCTTCGACCTTGGACCTGAAAGATTCGGATCGGAGGCTATTTTTGTGCCTCGTGAACCTGGAACTAAATCTGAAGAAGATGATGGTTATTTGATATTCTTTGTGCATGATGAAAATACCGGGTACTTCTCTACCTCTCCTGTACATCTCAAATTTCTTTCTCATTGTCGTTTTTATACTACTTGTACGAGCATGACTGATTAGGAATTTATAGTGGCTTCAGTAGTTAAATTCTCTGTAAATTGTTCATCTCAATTTCCTTTTGTCTAGTGACTAGAAGAAGGTTTTTCTTGGGTATATTTGCTACATTTACTTTACTGGAAGATGGAATTAAAGAAATAGAGGGATTAAGCTGCAATTTTTTTTTCTTCTTTAAGATTTCTGCAGGAAAACAAGACTATTCTAGCTGAATGGGTGTTTCTCATCAATGTGGATTAATTCTTACATAATGGAGTAAGAGAAAATGATGAAATGATTGCTTATTGGAGTACTTGTGACTAGAAACTTGTACTTTTTTATCCATTGGTTCACAATGAACTAGGATTACAGGTACTCCAGAGTGAGATATTAAAATTTATAAGCTTAATGAGAGGAATTTGCCATTCGAACATTAGAAGAAACTACGAAGTGTCCTTGTGCCAATATGGTATGTGAATCTGAACAACAGAAAAAATTGCTTTTGAGAATAGTTTCTTAATGCATCTCTCTTTCCAACAAATATATATATATATATATAAAGCTTATTATTCATACATAATTTTTCTTTTTATTATGTCCAAACTTTCATCCATGTCTATTTATTTTTGCGTAGAGGCTTCAAGGACCCTGTATCAATTATTATACAGATGACATTTTCTTAAATTTCTATTATGAATTTAAGATCAAGCATTCATCCTCAACTTTTATTGCATTTAATTGAATATTTTTGTTGGTTGTGTTAAAAACTAAAGTTGTGCATCTGTTCTTTTAGTGGATTGTTTTGGGATGTAGCCTTTTGGTACTTCAGGTGACAGTATTTTTATTATCAAGGTCTCCATTATCCATGACACGTTTCAATCTCTGTGCAGAAAATCAGCAGTGAATGTAATTGATGCAAAAACAATGTCATCTGATCCTGTTGCTGTTATCGACTTACCTAAAAGAGTGCCGTATGGATTCCATGCTTTCTTTGTAACAGAGGTTAGTCATCTAGTTCTCCATATTTCCCTTTTTTCCTTTTCTCCTTTGGAAATCTGTTCTAGTAAAAAGTAGTACCATGCATTTTTCATATATATATATAAAGAGAGAGAGAGAGAGGGGAAACCTTTTAGCACGGAGAAGGAAAACGGAAAATGAGGAAAGAAAATGAAAATTCCTAAAGTGAAGCTTCTGCAGTTTGGTTGGTTAGGTCTAAATATGAGGAAGAGAAGCTAAAAACGCAAGTAGAGACTCGAGTGGCTTGTAATAAAGATGGGAGAGGCAGTAGTAAAAAGCATGATATTATACCATTGTCTGTTAAAACAAATTTAACCAAGTACGAAGATTTGTAGTTTTCATGTGCATTTCACAGGTTAGCTTTCAGTATATGAAAAAAAAAAAAAAGAAGAAGAAATAACTGATTTCTTGTTTACTAAGTTCCATTGGTTCCAAGATTAAAGAAGATTTATACTGATCTGTAACTTGGGAGATACTACTAGGTGCTGCAAATGGCCATGTTAATGGATTGATTAAAAGTATATATTGTAAGCCATTTTTAACAAGAGTATCATTACAGAACAATGTTCTGACCATTTCATCTCGTGCGTCGTAAACATAGCACGATCCAATTGATATTCCTATATACTTTTTCCAAGAGTTGCAGGCTTTTTTCCTATGGTAGAATATTATGTATGATGCCAGAAGCTTTTGGTGCTCTTTATTCATCTTTTGTTTGCTGCTTCATCGATCGATTAGAGTTGCTGCCATCTGTTATGATAATTAATTTTCTACAGGAACAACTTCAAGAACAGGCAAGTCTTTGAGAACTCATCCTCCCTTTTCCAGCCAAGCTGCAGGAGGAAAATCAAGATTATTTTCAGTGGGTGGTGGTAGATGATAACATTAATATTATATCTAAAATGTCTATATGTTGGCTACTGAAAACCAATATTATGCAACTCCCTGATATGATATTCAAAGGTTGGGCAGTCCTGCATTCTCTGTCTCTCATAGAAAGATATTTCTGAGAGTACTTAAGTCTCTTCACTTGGAACAAATCATGGGATTTTCTTAAGCTGATTATTGAATACTTGTGTAGTTACATCTATTTTTACAAGTATTTCTTTTATATTAATTCTTCTTTCTTCTTTTTTTTTTTAAGTAAAATTTTACTATTTAATTCTAAAAGTTTTAAATTTTTAAATACATTTTAGTTTTTTTTTTTGCTAAAATTTAAATATACTTTTTTTTTTTTTTTTTTTTAAGAAAATATTTGTGGTGCTTGAAGTTATAAATATTAAATAATATTTTAATTGGTCATATTCAAATGACCGGAAATAATGTGGAAAGATAGTGGTTTTATTTGAATTTTATTTTAGCTTCATTTTTTTTTTTTTTTTTTATTTTCACATATCTTTTCTAAGTCAATGGTATTTATAAACAAATTTTGTAATAAAGACTAACAGAGTATTTTGTTGGGTAACAACATGTAAAAGATTCAAAAATTTTTTAAAAAATTTTCACTTAATTTAAGTGTTAGGCAATTTCTAGGTGTTATAAAATTATATTTACTTACAGAATTAAAATTTTACTAGAAATTTAATTCCATTATGTTTTAGGAAAGAATAATCATCTTTAAATAGTAATTTTTTTTTTTTTTCCCAAATTCTTTTATAATGTAAGTTGATCTTTCATTGTAAAATATATTTCATATCCAATGCAATAAAATTATAATGATTAAATATGTCAATATATTTTTATTAAAAATTTGGAATTGAAATTTATAATCTTTGTTATATATATTGATGATATTCAGAAACTCTTTAAGTTCGAAACTCTTTTAAGTTGTGAAATTATAAAAAAAAAAAAAAAAAAATTAAAAATTAAAAATTCCAGAACCAAATCTTTCCTTAGGTTACAAAATGAGGATGTGAAATATGAATTTTTATCCATCAGTTTTGAAACATGAACAAAAGAACATTCATTTTGAATATTTCAGTGGTCATAAAAACACATAATTGTTTTTATGTCAATTAGACCCTTCATTTTCTTTTCTTTTTTTTTTTTTTTTTCTCATGTTAGAGGAATAATAATAATAATAATAAATCTTTAAGGATGGCAAAACCTATTCCTAATGTCATGACAACCTTATACTCACAACAGCAATTAATCAAAAAAATAGAACAACAAAAGTCTGTCTATGTTGAATTGAATGATCCATAAGTAACATTAACTATCCTTTTTGCAAATTCTATAAATATTTCTGAATTTTTCTTCAAGTTAAAAATATAAAATTAGTTTCAATCTTGAAATAAACATTGCTTTTTTTCCTTCCAAAAAAAAAAAAATAATAATAATAATAATTATTATTATTATAAATAAATAAATAAATTATATTTCCCGACCAAACCATATACAAAACTTCTCTGAACAAAACAACTATACAAAAAAATATTTAAATGAAATATTTGGTCTCAACAAAACATATCCACAGGTCAAGTTTCCTGTTCTTCGGTTCCTTCAACGCCTTGTTCTTGTTCAAATCTTTACCCAATTTCAAAAGATCAATAATAATAATAATAATAATAATCATTCTCAAATATGACTGTTCTTACAAATTTACAAAATTAATCATACAACTAGTAAGGTTGAACTACATGAATTGAAAAAAAAAATCAATCTTAATTTTTAACTTTTAAAAGCAAAAAAAAAAAAACAAAACAAAATGCCAGATGATAAATAATGATGAAAGTAAATAATCAATTACTACCGAAATAGTATACATTAATTAGATAAAAAAAAAAATATTCAAGCAAGATATAATTTCAATAATGATTTATACTTGTTATCAATTTGAAAATGATTTTTTTTTTTATTCATAAATTAGTTATAATCATCAATAAGTTATCACAACTAATCTTTTCTTAATGAATAGATTAATTATGATGTACTCGATATAATAAACCTTATACCAAATAAAAAATTTGAGTAGCTATTCAAAATTTATTTAATTAATGACAACAAATAGACATTAGAAATACTTGATCTAAGTAAATCAAATTCAAGGAAAATTCCTCATTTTGGTCCTATAACTATTTTTCTTTTCTTAACTTGGTCTTTCCAACCAAATTTGTGGGATTTTTCGATCGTTTAAGTCAAGTGAAAAGTAATCAAAAAAACACAATACTCTCCCTCTTGTCATAAAATGCTCTCATAAGACTAAATATGTGCTTTTCCGCGTAACTTAAATGACCAAAAAGTCCCACAAACTTGGTCAGAAGGACCAAATTAAGAAAACAAAAATAGTTATAGGACCAAATTCTTGATTTTTAAAGATTTAGGACAAAGTTCAAGAAACGAAAATAGTTATAGGATAACATTTTCCAATTCACAAGCACCATTTATTTGTTTAGGTCACATCATGGACCTCATAAATACTAAAAATTATGTTATTTGTCAATAGGTATAAAATTAATTGAACAATTATAAATTCAACATTTCATATCAGTAGTCCTATACTTAATTTAAAAAAAAAAAAAAAAAAAGAAGAAACAATAAACATTTTTTAATAGTTAATAAAATCAGTAATAAGAATGAAAATCAAATGATATTATTAATATCATCGAATAAAATATAAACCTTAAACACAATTAACACAAGAGTAGTTTCATCCTATAATTGGATACAAATAATTCAGTTAAAGACAAATAAACAAGACATTAGATTAATTCTACTGAGGTGAGATATATGTAAATAAAAATATAAAATCACCGGTTTTTTTTTTTTTTTTTTTTTATATGTTAAAGCTGTCAAATAATGATTACTTTTTGAGAAAAAAAAAAAAAATAGAATAGTCTCTATTGTTTCTTCCTAGTTTTGAAGGAATAATCAAAATTAAGCAGCATTGCAATTTTGGCCAAAAAAAGAAGTCCTACTCAATATTTAGTAGGTGCCCTTCATACTTACAGTACGGAAAGAGAACAAATATTCAACAAAAGTACATGAGATTCCATACTTGTGAAAAGCTAAGTTTGATCCATACTACAGAATCAAGAAAAGAATTCTTACTAATAATAAGAAAGAGCCTCAAGCATAGTAAGAAAAGATAAAGAACTCTAATATCTATAAATAGAAGTGTATGTTTTGTGGGACAAAAGCAATGAGAGATGGATCCAACTACCATATTAAGACTTTATCAAATAGATCAAGCAATATAATGCGTGGCGAATACAAAACTTTAATAAGAACCACTTCTAACTCTCTTCTATGAAATTTCGAACAAAAGGGTCGGAACTCGCTGATAGGAAAGGAGAGAAAAACAAAGCAATGCCAAGGTCAATCCGTTGTTCATCGTAAAGTCTTAACATAGTAATTAGATCCATCTCTCTCTACTTTTGTTACTTTAAAAAAAAAAATTCTAATTATAGACAATGAAAGTCCTTAAAACCTTTCTTATTATGATTAAAGTACTTTCTTATTATTAGTTCAAAAGTCTTATCTTGATTCCATAATATGGTTCAAACTTAACTCTTTATTAAACTCATCTACTACATTTTGTTATACGAAAGGCTAACCATAAAGAATGAATATGACTTCTTTTTTTCTTTTTTGTACAAATCACTTGACAATTTAATTATAATCACTCCTTCAAGACTAGGAAGCAATAATAGAACATATTCATCAAAGAGTACTCCCTTACCTAAGGAGATACAGCAATCATCACTCAATAACTCAAAATTGACTAATACAAATAATGCAATATCTTTGTTTATATATCTCAAAGACACTAGTTTAATGTCATGTCTATTTATCTTTAACAAGTTTATTTGTACTCAACTATATGATGAAAAAAGCCCCTCAACCAACCTTTCACACAACATAGCCATTTCTAATACTAAGCCAATAAAATTACTCTCACTACACTTGTCCACTCTACATGTCCTTTTCCTATCCTTCTCACCTCCTAAAAAAAAAAATAAACATTTCTCTAGTCTTCCTAAAAAGAAAAAAAAAAAAAAAAAAAAAACCTTCTCACAGCTCTCCAAGATGATATCTTACAAATTTAATTTGATACACACTTTCAACATTTAGCATAGACTTAATTAAGTTAAAGCTCTTATACTTTTTTTGAGTTACTTAAAGTATTTTTAGATTATTATTATATTTAAAAAAAAAAATGATTTACTTGAAACAAACTTTTATTTAAAATGAATGTTATTTGTAATTTTTTTAAAAAAGAATTTTATGTCGAAAAAAGTGAGAATTAAATATAAAAGTTTTATAATGTGTAATGATTATTTGTGTAAAAGAATATTTTTTTTTGGAAAAAATGTGTAATATTATTTTATTAATAATATAAGGTGTGTTTGGATTATCATCCAATTCAAGTTGAGTGAGGAATTTTTGTTTCTCAATAACCATACACATGTGGACAACATTTTTTTTTTAATTAAAATTTGTCCCCAATTATATCTAAATAGGTCTGTCACCTCATCTGCTAGGTACTTTTCATGCTAGAATTAAAAAAAAAAAAAAAAAAAAAAAAAAAAAAAAAAAAAAAATTTTATGGTTTTAGAACCCACTTTAATTAAATAATATTTATATTATTAATAAAATAATATTACACACTTTTTTCCAAAAAAAAAAGAAAGATTCTCTCTTACACAAATAATTATTACACCCTATAAAACCTATATCTTTAACCTCAACTTTTTGCTAACGTAAAATTTATTTTAAAAAAAGTTACAGATAACATTAATTTTAAATAATAATTTGTCTCAAATAAGTCTTTTTTTTTTTTCAAATATAATGGTAATCTAAACACAACCATAAATATTATTTAATTAAAATGGGGCCTACAACCATTGACCCTACTTTCCCTTTTTTTTTTTTTTTGCCAAATACCCTAATATGTATATATATATATTGTATTCACCTACCTAACAAATGAGATGACACACCTATTAGATATAATTAGAGGCAAACTTTAATTAAAAAAATATTGTCCAAATTGTTAAATTATTAGGAAACAAAAATTATTCACTCAATTTCAATTGAATGGTAATCTAAAAACACTCTTATTCTTTCATAGAATATAATTTCGACAAATGTGTTGTATGTTAATCCCATAAACGACTTAGTGGATGAGAGAGATATAAAATGTCACCTACATATTTCACACACAGACACACACACAAAAAAAAGGGGTAAAATAGCACAAATAGGTTAGTTTCATTTAGCCTTCACAAGCCTCTTGCATTTTGTGAGAGCATGTAGGAAAAACATGAATTAATTTTTTTTTTTTTTTTTTTATTATGGTTAATAAGAATTTCATTTTTACTAATTATGAGATCTAATATTACTTAAAATTACTTTTATTAGATGACAATGTCCACCTAACAATGTGTTTTACCCAAATAAACCACCTAGGCAGTCTCGAGTCAAAAACCAAGGGTAGTGCCCCATCTCCTAATGGTATCTCACTTTTGCCCAACTCCCACCTTTTAAGTCATATGACAAAATCGGATTTGAATCAAACTCAGGTCTTCATTCTCCACTAATTTGAAAGAACTCATTCTTTTGGTTATAATATCATGATTAATATAACGTGCTACCAATGCTTTTGTATTAGTATTATTCAAAAAAAAAAAAAAAAAAAAAAATTTTGAATTTATCTATAACTTTATTAAAAATAAAATTATGTGTTTAATATATAAATTTTATCGAAAAATATAAGCAAAATATCACATTTAATCACTAAACTATTTACGAATTTTTGGTAATTTATATTTTTAATAAAGGGCAAAATTGACAATTCATATTTTTAATTGTAAAAGCTATAAAATTTCATTACTTGGGATTTTATTGTGAATAAAACATCCTAATCATTGGACCAACCCAAGTTATATGTTTATTTTAATACATTTTAAATTTTATAGTAATAATTATGTAAATTTAAATTAAACTAAACTTTAAAATTTCATTACTTGAGGTTCAAACATAGGTCTATTATAAGCCAAACATCCTACCTGCTAGACAAACCCAAGTCTTACATTTATTTTAATATATTTTATATGATATAATAATAATCATATAAACCTAAATTAAATTAATTTTCAATCTAAATAGAACACATTAAAAAATAAATTTTATTCACTCAACTTTAATTAAATTAAAATTCAAAAAAATCCAAAGGGTGTGTTGGGATTATCATTATATTTGAAAAAAAAAAAAAAAAAAGCTTATTTGAGACAAGCTTTCATTCAAAATAAATGTTGTTTGTAACTTTTTTTTTTTTTTTAAATAAATTTTATGTTAAAAAAAGGTGTGGATTAAATATATAAATTTTATAGGTTATAATGATTATGTGTGTAAGAAAACATTTGTTTAGAAAAAATATGTAATATTATTTTATTAATAACATATATATTTTTTTAATTAAGGTGGCGTCCACAACATTGACCCTACTTGTTGATTTTTTTTATATGTATATATATACATATATTTTATTAACCTACCTAAATAATGTGACAAACCTAAGCTATATTTTTGGAACACAAATTTTAATTCAAAAAAATATATATATATTATTCAAATGTGTTGATTATTAAGAGAGAAAAATTTTTCACTCCAACTCTAATACAATGGTAATCCAAATATAACTTAAATATTTCAACAAAAAAAAAAAAAAAAAAAAAAAAAAAAAAAAAATTCAAAAATTTAAGATTGTTCTCTTCCTTTCTTTTTCACTTTTCGACTAGTGCTTGTTAGTGAAAAAAAAAATTCCAACTTATATATTTTACGAGTTTGCGTCAAATTTCTACGGTCGTGCCTGAACTAATTTTTATTTTGATAAAAAGTAAAGTTTTGAAACTGAATAAATTTTATTTTAAAAATATAATAATGATTAATTAATAAAATATTATTTTTTAAAATAATGTGATGAGTGATTTTAAAATAATTTGATAATTTTAGTAGACCATATACTGTATAATTTGATTAAAGTGTAAATTAATATAGATATTATCTAAATCAAAACTACTAACTTATTTTCAAAACAAATTCAAAATTCAAAATAAAAACTAATCCAAAGACACCCTAAAATTTTGAATACTTCACCCACTCTCCAATTCTATTTAACAAATTTTCTTTCTCCCTTTTTTTTCGTCGCAGCACTAAGATTATATTTTGATAATAATAAGATTACATCCTATTTTTAGCCTTTTTTTTTTTATTTTATTTTATTGTTAAGATTACATCCTACCAAAATATTTACTAAAACAGGACAAATATATAAAAATAATTAAAATATAATTGCTTTTGTACACTTTTCCCCAAAAAAAAAAAATTCTTATAATAAATTTAACTTTTAAGAAATAACAAAACTATATTTTTGACAAAATAAAAACTCTCACTAATTTAGAAAGTGTCATTTTGAAATATTTCATGGTTTTCATCTTAAGTAGTTGTGGTGGTAATCGTATTAAGTTGAACTAAAATAATTATATTTAATCTGTTAATTCGAACTTGACACGAAATTAAAATAACACAAAAAAGTTATAGTCAAATACACTACAAAAATTAATCGTGTCAACCCATCAATACGTTATCAACCCGCTAACTTAATTATTTACCTATTTAATTAATAAAAATATTAATATTATGAATTTTAATAATATATAAAATTTTAAATTTTAAAAATAATAAAAAATAATTTAACAATTTAATAATAAATTAAAATATATAATTAATAATAATAAAAAAAAAGAAATTATTATTTAAACGAGTTATATGGGTTAAAAACAAATTACACAAATTAACCCGTTAACCTGTCAAACACAATTATTAATAAACGAGTTAACTCGCTTTAACACAAACTCGTTTATTCTCGACCCTCAAATTTTTAATATCAAGTTAAATATTGTCACTCTTAATCTTAAAGCTTTGCCTGATTAACCTATGTCACAACAAAAATTGGTCAAATATAATCGAAATTTAAATTAAATTCGAATAAAAATACTCAAAAAATTATTATTATTGTTATTATCCAAATATAACCTAAATCATTCAAACTTGATCGACTCGATCAACGATGTATTTGGATTTCAATTCAATTCAATTAAGCAGATACAACTTGTTCTCCAACAAATGTTCTATTTGAATATCACTCTATTAAAATAACAACATTAAAAAAAAAAAAAAAAGAAAAAGAAAAGAAAAGATAAACATGCACCACATCGGCTATATTTAAATTACCATTGTATTAAAAGTTGAGTAAAAAAATTTTGTCTCCCAATAACTAACATATTTAGACAACATTTTTCTTTTAATTAAAATTTGCCTCCAAAAACACAATCTAAATTTACCACATCATTTAGGTAAAACAATAAAATATATGTATATATATATTTTTTGATAGTTAAAATATATGTATATATACACATATATAAAAGAAGAGGGTCAATTTCAAAAAAAAAAAAAAAGAAAAAAAAAAGAAGAGGAGGATCAATATTGTGGACCCTACCTTAATTAAATATATATATATATATATATATATATATATATTGTTAATAAAAAAATATTACATATTTTTTCTTAAACAAACATTTTCTTACACATAACCATTATAATCTATAAAATCTATATATTTAACTCATACTTTTTTAACATAAAATTTATTTTTAAAAAAATTACAGACAATATTCATTTTGAATAAAAATTTGTCTCAAATAAGTAATTTTTTTTATAATCCAAACACACCCTTAATAATTCACATGTCACTCATAAATTTTATTAAAAAAAAAAAATTACCAATTGATATTAGCAAATCTCATTATACTAAAATATCTTTCTAAAATTAATAAAATATTATTATACAGTTTTATAATATATATATATATATATACATTCTTATAAAATTCATCATCTCATTTATCAGTACACCCTATATAATCTATGTATTAAACAAATCTTTTATGAAAATAAAATTTATTTTCAATAAATTTGCTTTTTTTTTTTTTCATTTAAAAAATTAATTCAAACACGTGTTATCACCCAAAATAAAATAAATTTTAAAAAACTTCCTAAATTAGAGCAATTTTTTCATCTATTTTCCAAATTAGTAAAAATGTACTTTTTTAAAGTAAATCCTCAGATTTTTTAAACAAAAAGTTTCATATCTACTTTAATAAAATAAACCCCAAAATAAAATATTAAAAGTAATGTTTTCAAAATCGGATTGGTGATCGAACTCGAAAAGTTAGTAGTTCACGGTTTAATGATCGGACAACAATTGAACCGCAATTGAACTGACCGGTGACATCATAAATCAAAAAATATATATATATTTATTATAAGTAATTAATACTCTCTATTTTTTTTTATTTGTCTTATTGAAAAGAAATTAATTTTTTTATTTATCACTCTATTTTTTTTTTTTTTTTTGAATCTACTCTAAAAATATAATGTATATCTATTGATACTTTATAAAATTAAATAGTATTTTAGTATTTTTAATATAATGATATATCAATTTATATAT
>JAXGGT010016946.1:0-17427 GCA_035583425.1 Marsdenia floribunda
AAAAAATCCCAATCTTATTTACTAACTTTTCAAATGTTGCAATCAAGAAAGTCTTGGTGAATAAATTTTTAATACATTCTCCTTTCAATTGAGTTATACAAGCTACTTTATCTTAATATATAGTTGTATAAATTTCTTTCTCAAGTGACAAACTACAATTTTCTCGGATGTAATAAATCATTGGTCTTCAACAAACACATTCTCTAGTTGCTACGTGAATAACTATAATTTCAACCTGGTTAGAAGACATGGCTGACATAGATTAGGGTTTTTGCCTAGTTTAACCCTATTTTTAAACTTAATTTCATGAATAATCCAATTTTGAATTTATGGAAATTTCTAGTCTAAAATGCACACGGGATTTGCATTTTTAAACAGTTAACGCACACCCAGTGTGCTTTTTCCTTAAATTTAAAATTCAAAAAAAAAAATTGCCACGCCGACATAAAAACGCACATAACGCACATGCAGCGTGCATTTTTTGTCCAGTTAGCAAATTAACGCACGTCGTATGTGCATTATCTACAAGGCGGCCATGTCAGCTGAGAAATGCACCTTGAATGTGCGTTTTTATCTAAAGATTTTTTTTTTTTTTTTTATTCTCCCTTCTCTCTCTATTAACTAACTAAGAATAAGATATAGATATATACTTAATCAAATTTCATATCTATAAAAAATAAAAAATTAATATTTGTATATATCTTTAATTAATAGGGATATTTAAATATAATATCTTTAATTAATTAAATCACCTAATACTAGGATATTGAATTAAATATAATATCTTAAATTAATTAAATCACATAATATTATAATTAATAAATTAATATTTTAACAAATCGATATATATACATATACATTTATAATTTAACTGAAAATAAAACACAAATATACTTAGTTGAATTTCAAATCCACTAATAAATTTAAACTTAATATTTTAAATTAGAATAAGATGTAAATGTACTTAATTGAATTCCAAATCCATGATAAATGAAAAATTAATTCCATACATACAAAAAATCATTCAGAGAACAATTGAAGAATGAGAAAAAACAATTGTTTAGTTATTGCTGTTTGACGGGTTACGATTTGTACAAGTTCTTCTATTGTGTCCAGTCATATGACAGTTTCCACATCTTGGAGGTGAATCCGGATCTCTAGCATCCATTGAGCAACGATACCTTCGTGTTCGTAGTACCCTTCATGTCTCAAACAAAATCTATGCACTGCATTAGGTGGTTGTCATTCAACTATACGATTCATAGCACTCAGAATTCCTTTGTGTCTATCAGAAATTAAACAAATAGCTCTATTTGGCACCACATAAGTTCTTAACAAACGAAGAAACCAAGTCCAACTTACTGATGACTCCTCATCAACAATTGCAAATGCAAGAGGAAAGATATGGTAATTTGCATCCAACCCGTTAGCAATAAGTAGGACATCTTTGTATGCTCCTCTGAGAAATGTACCATTGATTGAGATAACTGGACGACAATGACTAAATCCCAAGATAGATGCTTGGAAGGACCAAAACACAAATTGGAAGACCTCTTCATTTTCAGTGCTACATTGCTGATGTTTCCAACGCACAATTGTACTTAGATTTGCATCTTGTAATGCCATCATGTACTTTGGAAGTATTTTAAAAGTGTCATTCCAATTGCCAAATATCATTTAAATAGCGGCTTTTCTTACATGCCATCCTTTTTTGTATGAACATCCAGACTGAAACAACTTTTTGACTTCTTATTGAATAGCACTTACAGAAATTTCTAGATCATTCCTTACGAGATGAGTAATCTATCTTGCAATATACTTATGAGTTAAACTTCTATGATTGTTGTTGACAACTCGCATAAGGTATGTATGCTCGGGCTCTAAAATTGAAATCTTCCACTGTCCAATTGTTTGTTTAAAAATGATCCTTATATACCAATAACATTATTTTGACTTGTTTTATTTTTGTATTCAGTTGTCCACACAGTACTATTACTCTTGACAACAGTAAATTCTCGTCTACGTTTGACATGGCACATTCTAACTGCATAAATGGCTTGAGCCTTATCAGAGAAACTCATATCTAATGTCAATTCAACATCATCACTTTCCACCCATCTTCGGAAATTGACATTTAAAGTGTCATAAGAGTCATCTACAGGTTCCCCTGAACTCACCATTTCTGAGAAGCAACTAAAATTTCTATAATCATATCCATCTCCACTGAATTGAGAGGTTGAAGGTACTTGATTTTGTTGTGAAATTGGTAATGGCTCTATCTCTTATATACCAATAACATTATTTTGACTTGTTTTATTTTTGCATTCAACTGTCCACACAGTACTATTACTCTTGACAACAGTAAACTCTCATCTACGTTTGACATGGCACATTCTAACTGCATAAATGGCTTGAGCCTTATCAGAGAAACTCATATCTGATGTTAATTCAACATCATCACTTTCCACCCATCTTCGGAAATTGACATTTAAAGTGTCATAAGAGTCATCTACTGGTTCCCCTGAACTCACCATTTCTGAGAAGCAACTAAAATTTCTATAATCATATCCATCTCCACTGAATTGAGAGGTTGAAGGTACTTGATTTTGTTGTGAAAATGGTAATGGCACTATCTCTTCCTCATCTTTAGAGTCACTATCATCATTATGTGGTCCATCACTTGTAGCTCCCTCAGCATCATTTATTGGTCCAATTCCTTCCATCGCACCTATGTCATTATCCACAATAGGTTCATCCAGAATTAGATCTTACTCTCTTGCAATATTAGGCCCTCTGTTCATGAACTCCATAACTGACTCACTCATAATCCCTCCAATAGAG
This sequence comes from Marsdenia floribunda, assembly GCA_035583425.1. NCBI lineage: Eukaryota > Viridiplantae > Streptophyta > Magnoliopsida > Gentianales > Apocynaceae > Marsdenia > Marsdenia floribunda. Next base: position 2,842 of record JAXGGT010016946.1, read on the forward strand.
GTTCCCATGGTGAATTACTACTAGTTGACTCATTCATTCCAGTTGAAGTAAAATTTGGGATTTTTGGAATTTCTGTATGTAATGGAAATGAGAAATCACCTCTTTGAAATCCGAGATTATCCATCAACAAAGATGTAAAACTATTGTGATGAGTTGTATGGACTGTTGTAGTAACATCATATGTTGTTGCAGGTGGACTTACTTCTGTTGTATGTCTAGTAGCAAAATTGAAACTTGGACCAGATGTTGATGTTATCGACTCAAATTCGACAAATATACCTATTCCCCCGTTTTTTGTTTCATTTGGTTGTGTCCACAAACTATCCATATCATTATCATCATCCAAAGCAACAAGAGTATATTGAATTGTGTTATACCCTCGAAATAGTATAGGAACTCAAAGGGTGAATCTCACATTTACTGTTGAACTGTCAATGTTTCTTTAACCACACACTTTATTAACCAATTCTGAGTGCAAAATTTGTCTCCTAAGTACCCATGACTTTTGAGCTCAACCATCAAAATAAGGAATCCCATTATTATCGTATCTAATAGCACAATCCCAAAACAAATATAACCTTATAGGTTCATTCAAAGTAGACATATGCAAAATACGAATATTAAAGAAATATTAAGTCACCTTATAGTAATATCATCAGATCTAACATGAATTTTAAAACTTGGACCAAAGAGCACCACATATAATGCTAGATCTAACAAGTATTTGTTATAACATCTAAGATATAATATTGTCATATTCCATCACTACTTCATATAAAATTGAATAAACATAATAAGAAATTACCTTATGAATGGTTAATATGAGTGTTGAGCGCTATTCAAAGAAGTTTTGGTGAGGCTTCTTCAATGTCTTGGTGAGTGAAAGGGAGACAAAATGAAAGGGAAATGAAAGGGAGAGGTTTAAGGTTTCTAGATTTGATTGGGGGAGAGAGAGACCAAAAATATCAGATACAAATGGGAGTGTATCTAATTTATATATTAAACGTTAAAAATGCACACACTGTGTGCATTTTTTAACAGAGATTTTTAACCAAAAAATTCGTAACACTTTAAAAACGCATACAGCATGTGCTTTTTTTACATAACCCTTTAAAAACGCACACAACATTTGTGTTTTTCAACAGAAATTAAAAAAAAAAAAAAATCCATAACACTTTAAAATGCACACGCCGTGTGCATTTTTAAGCAGAGATTTTTTTACCAAAAAACTCGTAACACTTTAAAAACGCATACACCGTGTGCATTTTTTAGCAGACACTTTTACATAAATTAAAAAATTCATAACACTTGAAAAACGCACACGCAACAGAAATTAAAAAAAAAAAAAATCCATAACACTTTAAAAATGCACACACCGTGTGCAATTTTTAACAGACAAAAATTGAACCATAGATAAAAACGCACACCATGTGTGCGTTTTTTACCGGACACTAAGCATTAGGGTTTTGTAAATTATTAGGGTTTTAAGTCTATAATCTATATTCTCAATACTTGGACCAAGACTAGAATGAACCTTTTACATAGTGTTATTGCCTAAAATGGCCTTAAAATGATTACATAATTTAGTTATATATTATTATATTAAAAGTTTAGTTTAATGCATTAAAGAAAGAACCATGTTTATTAAATTATTATAAGTTAGTATCTCACGTAACTAATTAAAAAATTATAGGTCATATTATCTCGTAAATTATTAATAAATTTATCAAACAATACAAATTATGAGTAACTAATTAAGAAAACTTCAAAAAATGGAAATAGATTAAATGATTTAGGGATATCTTATAATTTTTTTTTTTGTTATTATATTTTGTAAGTTATTATAAGTTATTTATCTCCCAAACAATTCACAAGAATTCACAAAAATTTAATATTATATATCTGAATATCATTCATTTATACATAATCTATCCCGGAGTATAACGATCAGTTGTCCTACGTTGTCTACTATGACGTGCATTATAAGTTACAACATCTTGTGTCAAGCATTCTTGGGGTTGTGATGGTCCAGCACCTGAAGTATCAGCCTCTATCGAAATATTTGGAACAACTGATCCAGGTAAGCCAACAGTACATGTGTGGATAGTTTGGTCAAATCAAACTCGTAATTTTAATGAGCACCTAATGACACCATCTCCGGTATGATCCTATCCTCAATAATAGATATATAAGGCCTGAATATGGGAATCCGTTCCCATACCCATAAATTTAAATGTAAAAAAAAAAAAAAAAAAAAAAAAAAAAAAAAAAAAAACATTAAATTAGTTATAAATATAAAATTTTAAATGTAAACATGCATATTATGAAAAATTTGTTTTCAAATAAAACCTGTAGAAGAACGAGAGGCCTACAAACCTTCTTCGCATCTCCCCTCGATACTAAACACATAGACCTGTGAAGATACGCTAATACAACACTCCCCCAACTGAAATTTCAACCCCCATCAAATTCTCCAAATGAGTCAAATATCTTAAGTTGATTTTCGCCCCCGAGTGGTCGATAAACAACAATCCACCCATCAAGTATAGTGCAAAACCCTTCGCACGTTGCTGAAACTGCTCCTCAGTAGCATTTGGATGCCAACTCAGTGGATAAAAAATCTTCTAAACTAGATTTTTTTAAATAATTTCCAAAAATTGCGTCAATTGGGGGCCGATATCCTAAGAATCTTTCTATGTATCGTTGCCAATATATCTGTGAACCCCCAACCTTTCCTCCCATAAGAGCTAAACCATGAATTGGTAACCCCCACAGTAATGTCACGTCTTCCAATGTGACTGTAGCCTCACCACAAGAGAAATGAAAGGTATGTGTCTCGGGCTTCCATCTCTCAATCAAAGTCGTGATCAAACTATGACTGAGAATGTAATAACCCGCCCTAGCTACACGACTAAAGCCTATCACATCTAAAAACAATTTCACTCTATCACGTGAATTCTCATGAAAACTCCAAAACCGCTTATCCCACCTCCTAACAACCGCCTTATCAATGGGTTCATTCCATATCAATAACGATCGTTGATTTGCTTACTCATTCAAGACAAAAGGATCAAAAGGTCTCGGATTAATTCCCTCCATTCTAAACCTTGTCAAATACATAACAAACAAACAATTAATTCATAAATGACTGAATGATAACCAACACACAAATGCAAATAGATGAACTAAACTGGTACTTAGATATACAGGGTAAACCTTCTGAGAGGTTCTAATAAGAACATCAGTACCGTATATACCAAAAAAGTAATAAGCTAAAAGAGAAAGACAATTTTTATAAAATATCAAACTTTTATATACTAAAACCTAATATATCTATACTTATAAACTAAAAACGATGATAATTATATACGTACGTAAGTCAAAGAAACCTAATATATTCGAAACAAAAAAGATGCACCAACCAAGTAAATAAACAATAATTTGCTCATGTAAAATTGAAATGAAACCTCAAAAAAGAAAACAAAAATTAATAATGAATGTAATATGTGAAGACATATATTTGCATACATATTATATCCCAATCACAAGCTACATATCACAAACAAATAATTTAAAATATAGTTCATATCTTTTTTAAGGAACAAGAAGTCTATCTACTAGTTGTGTGGAAGTGTAACATTCCCTAAACAAAATAGAACACAATACACCCATTTATTTTCACCTGATTTCCTACACCCCTCAACAAATTAACCAAAACAAGTATAATCAAATAAACATAAAATGTAAAATGTGAATTACATTACTCAAATCATAAACTCCAAAATTAAGTTTCGAAATTTCAATGATTTCAAGTAATGGTTTCAACATCCTTATTTTTACCAACACATCAAACTCTTGATAAATACTTCTATTTATTTTAGATAGTTTCATCTCTTTGAATAGAATGAGGAACCCATATTAGTAATAACTAACTCAATTTGCATTTATAACAGTCACAATTAGCATACTAAATAGCAAGTGAACCATATAGAACAACTACCAAAAATTTCTACAGAGTAATATACTTCAACCTAAAAATCAGCAAGCAGTTGGTGGGTTCTATAGGTAACAGTTACACAATATTTGAGTATTTGAAAAAACAATTTTAAAATTTTCTTTTTCATGTCTGCATTTCAAAGCATATATGTACTACTAGTTTCTCTAAGATTACAAAGATGATATGCACAATTTACCTGCAGTCCAGTCAATAAGCATTCCACATTCATAATTTATTTACATAAACTCCATATATGAAATCTTTCAGAAAATCATAAGTAGAAAACAGTTTCCATACCCATCTTAGCAGCGTTATAACTGCAAAAGGAGAATTCCTCACAAGGACAAATAGCTAGGTGAAATATGTCCTACTCGTCATTTTAAGTAGGTTTGAATACACTGAACCTATGGGAATGAACAACTCCGAATTGCAAGTATAGTTTAGAGAAAATGTATTAAGGAATTCAGCCAAAAATGAAAATGGACAAGAAGCATACACCACACCACATACTTTCAATAAAAAACAATAGAGATAAAGAACGGTAAGAAACCCCGTTTTCTGTATAGATTTTCTGTAATAAAAATAAGTCATAATGAGAACAGATTTTAAGTACAAACCCCATTTTTTCTATCATTTTCTTTCTGTGTGCATTTTAGCAAAGATTAACACCCAAACAGAAAGAAAAAAAAACGAAAATTAACATCCCAACTCAAAATCAAACTTACCCAAGTTTTTCAAGAAGAAAATCATGCCTTTCTATGTGGTCCCTTTCTCGGCCTCAAATCTAGACAGTTTATAGAGAAAGAAGAAAAAAAATGTAGAGACAAAAGAATCCATTTTACCTGAAACAATGCAGCAAAGATTAACATCAAAGAGAAGGGAATAATGGCACAAAGGAAAGAAAAAAAAACAGTAAAGGCTGACACCCAAATGGAAAGAAAAAAAATGAAAATTAACATGCATCCCAACTCAAAATCAAACTTACCCAAGTTTTTCAAGAAGAAAATCATGCCTTTTTGTGTGCTAAAATGCAAAAAGATCCTCCCTTTCTCGGCCTCAAATCTAGAGAGTTTAGAAAGAAAGAAGAAAAAAACGCAAAGAGAAGAGAAGGAAAAAATGCAGAGAATGAGAAGAAAGAAGGGGGTTCGGGTGAAAATAAATTTGGGGTAAAACGCACCTTGAACGTGCGTTTCTTAGCTAACATGGATGCCTGGTAGATGATGCACAAGTGTCATGCATTTATTTGCTGACTGGATGCAAAAACGCACGTTGCATGTGTGTTTTTATGTACACGTGGCAATTTTTTTTTTAATTTTAAATTCAGGGAAAATGTACACTGGGTGTGCGTTAACTGTTTAAAAACGCACATCCCGTGTGCATTTAGACTAGAAATTCCATAGTTTCAAAACTGGGTTATTCACGGAGGTAAGTTTAAAAACAGGGTTAAACTAGGCAAAAACCCCATAGATTATTTTGTAGAGTGTCATGATATTGTAGTACCACCGCATGTAAATGTATAGCCAATTTGAAAACGTGTTTTATGTGGAACAGATAAGTAACATGCATTTGCATAACCAATTAACATAGGACTAGTTTTATTTAAATAAAATAATACGAGATCAATTGTCCCTTTAAGATATCGAAGGACATGTTTAATGTCATAAAATAAGCTATATTAGGTCGTGTATTATTAGCAAGATACATCAGTGTACTAATGACACTAAGATATGGTATTTTAGGACCAAGTAGTTCTTCATCATCTTTTTGAGGCTAGAAAGGATATTTATTCATGTCCAATGATCAAATGACCATTGGAATTCTCAAAGGATATGCTTTTTCCATGTAAAATCTTTTCAAAACTTTTGTTGTATATGTTGATTGAGAAATAAAACTCCATGTTCAACATAGTCAATTATAACCCAAGGTAAAACTTCGTTCTACCAAAATCTTTAACTTCAAACTCTTATTTCAAATAATATTTTACCTCTTGAATCTCTTCTAGAGTTCCAATAAAATTGATATCATCAACATATATGACAAGTATCACTAATCCAATTCCAAATTTCTTAATGACAACATATGGACTTTATTCGACATTTTTATATCCAATTTTCAACAAGTATTCACTAAAACGATTATACACGTGCGTCCAGACTACCTAAAGCTATACAGTAATTTTTTTAATTTAATGGAATAATTTTTACGAGAGCTAGAATTATATACATCAGACATACTAAATCCTTATGGGATCTTCATATAAATATCATTGTCTAGGCTTCCACTATGTAAAAAGTAATTACATCCATTAGACGCATTTCAACTTTTTCATGCACTGTCAGACTCACTAGATATTTAAATGTAATTTCATCAATTATAGGTGAATATGTTTCATCAAAATCAATACCTAATTTTTGAGAAAAATTCTTGTGTTACAAGTCATACTTTATATCTCATGACTTTATTATTTTCATTGCACAAATACTCGTTTATTGCTGATTGGTTTTACGCATTCTAGTATTCAGACTAGAGGTCCAAAAATCCCTTGTTTTGTTACTAAATTTAATTCTTAATGAATTGCATCTTTCCATTTTGACCAATCTTTTCTATATATGCATTCATCAAATGATGTTGGTTCAAGATACTCTTCATTTTGTAAAACATCAAGGGCTACAATATATAAAAAATGTTATCAATAATTGTTTTTTTCCAATTCCAACTTTCGAAAATAATGTAATTTATGGATATTTTTTAATGTTATTTTCACTAATTTTAGGAACAATGGATCTTATCATCAGTTGTCTCTTGGTTATTTTCATCTTGATCATTTAATTATCTTTTCTTTCGAGAATTTTTATCTTTAGAACCAAGAGGTTGACACACTTATGATATGCTTTGTTTCAATATCTATAGGGATAATATTGTCTTGTTGGGACTTCTATATGTATAGGAGCATCTATAATTGAAATGTGCAATTTGGTTACTCTTGTGGGGTTTGCAAAAGTATTTGGAAATTGATTTGCAATCATTAGAAAATGAATTATCTTTTGAACTTCCAGTTCACTGAAACTAGTATGTGGATCTATATAATTCAATGATGGTATCGAAACTAGCTCTTTCTTATATTGTTATTTTCTCCCCCTAATTTAGGAACTAATGATTCATAAAAATGACAGTTAGCAAACTTTGTTATAAATACATCACATATTTTAGGTCAATATACTTGATTATAGAGGAAGAATCATATCCAACATTTATCCCTATGATAAGTGCAATAAATCATATATTTTATATTAATTTTCTCTTATTTTATTTATCTTTATTTCTATTTTTTTAGGTTTTATCTCTTGTTTTATGTCTTGTAGGGTTACAATTATATTTTCGGCATTTTTATGGAATTTTTACGGAAAAGGACTAAAAGTTTGATGGTGCAAGAACTTCAAGATTATGCAAGAGAAAGAATCCTAACCAAACAAGAATACCAAGAATTGAAGATTCTAAAACCCGAAGTTATAGTCTTATTATGATTATATTTCCTAATCTTGTTAAAACTTTTACGACTATTTATTATTGTAAATAAAGCTCTATAAGACATCATATACGGGAATCTCTCACTAAAAGACAAAATTTGAGTATATTTGAAGACATGAGTTGCTAAACTCATTTATTCAACCAAAGACTATTGAGGTTTGATTATTGTAATTTGATGCTTTATATTCTTGTTATTCAGTGGTATTCATGAAATCTTTTACACTTAGTTTTATTGATAAGATCAGTAGATCTTATTGATTCTTTCTTTAAATTATTCTGTTATCTAAAATCTTGAATCAATGATTGTTCAAGTAATCTTAGAAGTAGTGGTTAATAATAAGAACAAAGTGATTTTTAGTTATTGTTTGGGTAAGTAACAATTAGTGATTCTAACTTTAGTCCCCATTCTTGTTATGGATATGCTTGATCAAGTGCAAATAGATACATATGCCTTATCACCCATTAGTCTCCTTTATCTATCAACCTTGAATTAGGTCTTTCTAATTCTTATCATTGCTACCAATCATTAAACGCAAAAGATTAAGATTACCTAGGGTTTATTATTTGCTAAGAGATTTTAGTTATTGAGTTTCTCGTAGTTGATCTATTATATAAGGAAAGACCGGTCATCAATGTTTGATGGCTATAATTAATTTATTATGGAATAATTGAATTCTATTCTAATTGATGATCAAATTGTTGAATCAAAATTGATATCACACCTTGGTTGAGTATCTTTATCTATTAATTCATCTATTTAGTGATTGATATTTTCTATTACTTATTATCAAAACACAACCCTATTGTTTAAACATGGCTCTTTAAATTAGAGATTAGTGAAGTTTTTCAATCTCCGTGGGATCAACACTACTAATCACTATTTACACTTATAGCATTTTTGTAGAAATAATTTGATGGATTCAACACCCATCACCCTAATCTTCTTTGGGAACCCATTTTAATAAGCACATTTGGTGTGGGTCAAATAGAATATATCAAGAATATAAGGAACTAACTAATAGATTAGTAATAGTTTATTAGCCTAATTAGATTTTAGTTTTTTGATGAAAATAAGAAAATGTAACAAAAAAGAAAAACGGAAGAGAGACAACAGAGAGATAGGTTCGACATAGCATAACGACATTTATCTATTACCAATATCGATAGAAGAATAGTTAAGACATTTATCTGAAATTAATAGAAAAGGTAATATTTCTATTTATATTTGATCTAGTGTTATTAGAAATCTAGACATAATTGATTATTAATTATATATAATTTAGGGTTTAGGGTTTATGGTGTTAGGATTTGATATCGGAAAGGTCTAGGCGATGAATACATGAACAGATAGTTTTGATATGCCCTTTTGAATTTGAGGTAAATGGAAAACTATCCCTTTTCTAATTTTCTTTGTATTTTATAGATATATATAGATAATTTTCAAAATAGTTTTCACGTGATAATGATTTTGGATTTATCGTGGTTAAAGTAATTTGATTTATTGTGAAAGAAGTATATAGATATATTGATTTAATTATTGCTACTATTATGGTTGTTATTAGTTGAGAATCTATGTAAGTGGGAAAGGTTAAAAATAAATTATTCTCTAGATTTAATATTTTATGTATCTTACAAAGTAATTGTTTAATATTTGAAAATTACATGTTCTGAACTACAAAAGATTATACAGAGACAAATATTTTGATACAATAGGATGTGCTGGAACATTTTAGTTATTGAATAAAGTTAACAAAAATGAAATGATTGAATAAATGTACTCTTGACAAGGATTTTTTGATAATGGTTGGGACTAATTGATGTATATGCTATGGGAGGAACATTTTCCACCTCAATGAAATAAATCTATTGGCATGGAAAAAAGCCACCCAAATGAAAATGTAATGGTCCTTTCCTAATGGGTATAAAGTTAGAAACTGAATCCAATGAATGACCCATAAGCTCTGCACTAAATTACGTCCCAACGTACGATAAAATGAATTATTTTGATTGAGTCCCAAATTATAAGTTTAATTGTATGTTGACGTTTTAAGTAATGGATGTTATATTTGAATTTTGTGGTTTTTATAAAGCCATTATATATTTAATGAAAGTAGAAATTTTTTATACTGTTTATATGAAATGATTAACTATTTAATTGATTTTTGATATGACATGAAATAAATTGATTTTAACTGAGATCTAAAATGTAAATGTACTTTAAGTGGTTGCCTTTTAAAAAAAATTGGAGATTTGGATTGAGTTTTATAATTTTGATAATGTTATCAATCATTTTATACAATTTATCCAAATGATATTTTTTACTCTTAAAAGTACCAAAAAAGTTATTTATTTAATTTTAATTTGTACTTAAATTCAAAAAGAAAAAGTTCTTACTTACTGAGTTTTATACTCACTCTCATCATGTTCTAACCTTTACAGATGTTACATTAATGAGTATGTGGATGAGTTTGAGGAGGATGACCATTGGAAATAAGTTATTAGCTAAAGCTCTATTTTTTTTTTTTTTATCAGTAAATAAAGAATATATTGATCAAAAAGGAGTATACACAATTATCGGGTCCCAATATGAACAGTATGATGGGCAGCCACAAGTCGGCTCCTCAAGACTGGAACATAAGATAGCTAACTAAACCCTTAAGGGAGTATACCGGGTTCCGATAAGAAACAGTATGATGGGCAGCCACAAGTCGGCTCCTCAAAATGGGAACATAAGATAGCTAACTAAGGGCGGCAACATAATATTGTTCCCCTACATTCGTTCAGGTGCCAAAATTTCAATTCTGTCCAAGGAGTCGGGGTATAGAGAGAATAAAATTCTGTAGACGTGAGTCTTAATACGATAGACCACGTAGTCCGCGTGCAGGACAGTGCCTTCAAAAATGCGTCGGTTGCGGGCATTCCAAAGATGATAAATAGTGGTAGCCAAAGCAAGTTTCTGCCCCTTTGAAAGCCAGGATTTGCCATGGGCTGCCTTCTTGATCCATTTAAGCGCACTAGCCAGTGTGGAAAGCTGCCTCGTAAGTCCTATACATTGTTTGATGGCTGTCCATATGTCTGAGCTGAACCTGCAAGAAAAGAAAAGATGAACAGTAGTCTCAGGCTGTGAAGCGCAGAAACAGCAGGAGCCATCAAGGCCCGAAAACGGCAGGCGGTCCTTAGTCCTCAATCTGCCATGTATTGCGAGCCAGAGCATGAATGAGTGCTTCGGGGTGATGCCAGGCATCCAAACCACGTTAGCCCATGGTTTAGGAGTGCCAGAAGCTCAAAAGAAATCATAGACCGCATGTTGGCCAGTAGCCCAAAGCACGAGCTGTTGTTCGACTCTCTCCCACGAGCTACAACGTTGTAGCATGAGTTCCCGAATGTGTAAGATGGATTTAATCAGAGCGGAGTCGGCCGTGCGAACTGTCCAACTCCAGAAGTCCCAATTGCACACATAGAAATGCTGGATCCAGCAATACCACAAGGTGTCTTTCTTGGCATGGATGTTCCATAAGGTTTTGGCAAGTAGTGAGAAGTTCCATGCCTTAAGATCACGAATGCCCAGACCGCCTTCCGCCTTGGGTAGGCAAAGAGTTGTCCAAGCCACTGAAGGATTGCCCGAGCCCCAAAGAAAAGAACGGCAAAGTTGGACAATCTTGAGCCGAACAGCTGCTGGGAGGGGAAATATAGATAACCAGAAACATTCCACTCCCTGTAGCACCGATTTGACCAATTCAGTACGTCCCGCATAAGATAAGGTGGAGGCACACCAACCACTGACTTGGTCCCGAAGTCGCTTGAGTAGAACATCATAGTCCGATATGAGGAGTTTCTTGGCCGCCAGAGGGACTCCAAGATAACGGAAGGACATCGAGCCGAGCTGGAGATGTGAAAAAGAGAGTATGTCCCAAGAGTCGGCAGTGGCAATACCAGCCATATAAATGTTAGATTTAAGAACATTCATGGCTAGTCCCGAGATGGCACTAAAGTCTGTCAAGCAGTCCAAAAGAATGCGTATAGAAATAGGGTCTCCACGAGAAAGAAGCATAAGGTCGTCGACGAAAGCAAGATGAGTAATACGGAGGGGTTTGCATTTGGGATGGAAGTTGAACTCCGAATTTGTGGTGTGAATGCCAATCAGCCTCGATAAGTATTCTAAGCAAATGACGAAGAGGCAGGGGGAAAGAGGAGCCCCTTGCCTCAGGCCCTGCTGTTGAAGTAACCAAATAACCCACCATTGACAGAAATAGAAAAGGTGGTCATGGTGATACATTCGAAAATCCAATCAATGAACAAGGGCGGAAAGTTAAGGCCATAGAGAGTGTCTTTGAGGAATGTCCAGGAGACAGAATCAAAAGCTTTGGTCAAATCTACCTTGATGGTGCACCGCGGAGAGACTCGTTTCCTGTTGTAATGACGCAAAAGCTCTTGCATAAGATGGATGTTGTCGGACATGTGGCGACCCTTAACAAAGCTCTATTATTATTAGAGTGTTTGATTCAAGTTATCTCATTATTGTATTGGATTAGTTTGGGTTTATAAAATAATTTACTGGATGAAGATAGATAATTTTATTTTGTATGTTATTAAAATAATGATTGGATACAGTTAGATGATTTAGTTTTTTTTTTATTGATATTAATATTACTAGATCATTTTACTTTTATAAGCAGGAAAAGGACAAAAATTTTATGTCATATTTATTATTAATTGAATGTGTGATGCTTTGCATCCTCGAGGAATTAGAGGATGTTGTCGTGTTATGTCTTGAATTTTCGGTTTTAATCCATGAACTAGGCCCGGATTCGGAGCGTGACATTTAGTGGTATCAGAGCTAGATTTACGATTATTTGGGTATGTAAAATATATTAATGATTAAAATAAGTGTTTTGATTTTTGATAATTATAATAGTATTTAAGTTGTGATTCTTAAGTACTCAATTAGTGGAAATAAGCAAGTAATTGACTATTATTAATTTATTATTATTTGATGAATAAGTAACTTTATATTTAGTGATAAGATGATTATATATGTGTTTCTGTAACGTTTGATATCTTAAATAGTGAATAATTAGTTTTATCTTAAATTATATTTGTCCAGATGGATTTTATGGTTCCAGTAAATTTGATTGAAGATGTGAAGTTTTTCTTTGAAGTGATAGTTATAAATTAATTAATAAACTTTGTTTATTAGAAATAGTATGTGTGAATAATTTTCAACAGTTATATAGTATGGAATTCTTAGTATATTTGACATAATTTTTTTTTATATTTTATATAGAATTTCTTCCAAAAAAAAAAAAAAAAAAGTATATATTTATTCTTTGGAATGATCAAATTTGTGTATAATTTTGACAAATTAATTCTAGTTTCTTTATATATCTATTTTGCAATGAAATGTTCAAATTTTCTTTAAAATTTATTTTAATTCTAAATATTTATTTTATATGATACCTCATTATTTATTTATAAATTTATTATAACAATTTTTAATTTATAAAATCTTTCATATTAAAACTTTTACTTGTTGCAAAAAAAAAAAAAAAAAAAAAAAAATTTAAAAATATAAAAATAGACTTGTGGTTTTCATATTTGATTTCTGTAACAAATTTGAATTAATACATCAATTTTTATAACTATGTTTCCATAACACAGAAATTATATATATCTCTATGAAATATTTTATATATTATATTAATAGAAATAAAATATAATATCTTTTGAATAAAGTATAATTTGAATTTTTCTTTTTTGATAAACGTTCTACGAATAATTTTCTCAATAAATTGTTTTAAATAAATTTATTATATTATTATTATTTGCTAAGTAGAAAACTATTTTTCAAAACAAAAATCCTGTTTTGATTGCTTCTAATAGACTTAGGAAGATAAACTCTTTAACGACCTCTAGTATGATTTCTTGAATAACTAACATGGAGTAAGTTTTTGAGTAATTAGTATAGAGTTAACTTTTCTGATTTCTTGAGTATTAATATAAAACTAGCTTTTCTTATTCTTACTTGTATTAGGGATGACAATTAAAATCATATCTACCAAGTGACCTTTGGCCCAGTGGCATGTAGCTTTTCCCCTCCCCGGTTGATCGCAAGTTCAAACCGGCTTGTAATAAAAAAAAAAAAAAAAAATTCATACCCGATGGAAAACCCATATACCGACTCCATTTTGACAGGGGATTAGGATGCGGATAGTGATTCCCCAAAACAAAAAATCGGGGGTTGTATTAATTCTTAATATATATTTTCTTAATTATACAGATACTATATACATATAAATAAAATCATAATTAGCATAATAATAATTATTTTTGTAAAAAAAATAATAAACTATTTGGTTAATAATAAATCAGCTACAAACAAATTAAACAATAACCATATTATTCATTATGCATTTTCTTAATTCTATATTTTCATAAAAGTGAAATTATATTAATATAGTAATTACAAATTTTAAGTGTAATATTTTACTTACAACTTACAAGAACATAAACTCATAAAAATTAAGTGGTGAAAATTCCCCAGAGATCCCCAATCCCCAACGGGGCAGGGATGATATAAAAAAAAAAAAAAATTCTCCGCAAAGAATGGGGGTGGACATGGAGAATATATGTGAGAATTGGGATGGTGATGGAGGAAGGAGTTCCTGCAAACCCCCATCCCGCTGCTATCCCTACTTGTATATATATATATTATTCCATTATTAGGGAAGAAATATAAGGTTGATAGACCCTCTTTATTTATTCCATTACAAATAAATAAATAAATAATGAGAATATTTTGAAGCATAACAAAGTTAATTGCTCAACTATTTTTCTTATATATATTTAATTTGTAATAGGTACTCAAATGTATATATCTCACACAACATTTATTTACATAGAGATTTGAGAAGATAAAACCCAGTTTTATAAACTTATTATGTGATTTTCTCCACTTTTTTATCACATAATATTTGAAATACTTTTGTTAATCAAATAAGTTTCATAATTTTATGGTGATATAAATTTATTTTTAAACATTGTCTTATTATTAATCTGAATAT
>JAXGGT010016957.1:6510-17422 GCA_035583425.1 Marsdenia floribunda
GTGTTTGAAAAAGTTTTTTTTTTATTAAATTAATAATAATATATTGAATTTTTATATATATTTTATATATATTTTATCATTTATTTTATATTATTTATTTTTCAATTTTAACTTTATGTTTTTTTTTTTTTTCACAACTTTGATAATTTTTAAAACATTATATTTTAATTTATAATTTAATATATATGAATTATCAATTGTTAATATAATTAAATTATATTTTAAATATTATAAATTGTCATAATAATATAAATTATATTATAAGTTATTTAAATATAAATATTCAATCTAAAATAATTAAATTATTTTAAAAAAAAAAATTAAATTTTGAGTAGGGTATATCTGGTTTGGATCGGAGACCTGATAGTGTCGGGTATTGGTATAAATTTTTTGGACCCAACAGGTATCGGGTAGGGTACAAGTCCAAAAATATTTTCTCAGGTTTAGATACGAAACTAGTAGTTTTGGACTCGATTGGACTTATTGATAGGCCTATTATCTAAAGATGATATTGATGTCGATCGAATAAATATTATATGTGCCACTTGAGGTTAGTAATGTATTTCTAAGTCCCTTATACTTACTCTTTTTTTTAAAAAAAAAATTAATTTGAATTTAATTAATTTATTTTTTATATGAGGGAAATTTTAATTTCAGTAGGAATTTTATTATAAAAAATGTTGAATTCCAAGTGGGTTCAGAAAGTGTTTTACTGGGTCATCGAATCATGTCTTCCGACTATGACTAACAAAGACAAACATCTTTTGTTCCCTATGATACCAAAAAAAAAACATGAAAACATAATTTTTAGAAATTTAAATAGAATAATATAGATAAGATTAATAAAACCTTTAAGTAAAGTAGAAACAACTGAAAGTAATGGAAATAGTCAATATTGGATAGTTACCCCAAGAATTACGTCGACTTTGTATTTGTATAGACAAAGATATTCAAAAATGTGGGATTGTAGATTTCTCCGTGAAGAGCTTCAACAAATTTGCAAGTAGGCTAGTCAATGGGTCCAAAATACTTTGATCCTACCCGAACCCAATCATAAAAATATCGGGTACATGTCTAACTTTTTTATAATTGTACCCAAAAATTAAATATTAATGGGTTCGGGTACGGAATTATAAATACCGTACCCGATATATACCCGATCTGATAATTTTAAAAATTTAATATATAAAATTTAATATATTATATTAATTATGGTGTTGAAGTGTTTGAAAGAGTTTTTTTTTTTTATTTATTAATAAAAATATATTAAATTTTTATATATATATTTTATCATTTATTTTATATTATTTCTTTTTCAATTTTAACTTTATATTCTTTTTCACAACTTTGATAATTTATAAAACATTATATTTTAATTTGAAATTTAATTTGTATAAATTATCAATTTTTAATGTAATTAAATTATATTTTAAATATTATAACTTATTATAATAATATAAATTATATTATAAGTCATTTAAATATAAATATTCAATTAAAAATAATTAAATTATTTAAAAACAAAAAAAAAAATTTCAGATAGGGTATACCCTGTTTGGATCAGAAACCCAATAGGGTCAGGTATGGGTATAAGTTTTTAGACCCGACGAGTATCGGATAGGGTACGAGTCCAAAAATGCTTTCTTAGGTTCAGATACAAAATTAGTAATTCCGAACCCAATTAAACCCGTTGACAGGCCTAATGATAAGGATTAAATTCACGGCTGTCGTCAAACCTACCAAGATTAATTTAAACTAGAAAGCAATATAGTGCTCACCAAGTCATCTCCCAAGGAAGCCCTAATCGTCAAATCAAAATTAAGAACCCACTAATCTCTATTGAAAAAGGGGGTTTTATACTTAACATAAATTTAAAAACAAGCAAAGAAGATAAAATAGAATGCAAATCAATTATGAGAAAACATAATTAACCTAGGGTTGATGCCCCAATTTAATTCTTCCTCGTTCTTTTAAATATTTTCGATCAAATTACTAATCTGATCCCTTGATTGAATACTAATTTAGAATCCCAAATGAGAATTCCATTCACCTACTAACAATCTGTTAGAATTCGATTAAACACTAATAGATTTTCTAGACAATCGCCTAATCCATAAATTCATGTTTAATCTAAGATCCATAAAAATCAAGGCAATTATGTATCCATGAAAAATTCATATTTGAAAAGCAATTAAAAAGAGATAATCACAATAGTTCAGTCAACAATCACCAACAAAACTAAATCCAATCTCAAAAATTCAACCCAATGATTAATCATTCAATTTCATACATCAACGCAATAAAATCTAAATAAATCAAATTAAAACCCGAAATAATTGATGTCTTGGAACTCTGAATTGTCTTGGAAACATCTTCCTCTAGACCGATTACAAAGTGTTTAAGCTGCCATTACAAAAATCTCGTAATAAATCCATGATTTCCAAAATTCTCTCAGTAATTTTTGAAATCTCGCCTCTTGCTCTCTTTGATTTTCAAAAACGTAGCCTAAACCTAATCTAATCTTTTTTCTCTTTTTATCCGCCTCTTTCCTTTACTTAGGGTTTTCTCCTCTTTTTTTCTTGGACTTTAAGGCCCCTTTAATTTTAGCTAGAATCTCTTACATATTGGGCTTCACTAAAATTATAACATGAGGTCCATTTTAACTTTATTTGGACTTGGGCCTGAAATAGGATAAAAAATATCATTAAGAAACCCAATAATTTAATATTAATCTTATTAAAGCATAATAATCCAAATAACACATAAAAGTTCTAAGAATGATAGAGAGATGTATTAAATACTAAGCATAGAGGGTCTAAATTATATAAATCTATATGTTATCACCTAACCTTATGCATGCATCTTTAGGAGAAATCATCCTGCATGTGCGTCTTTCATAGGAGTGTTTCATGTGGATTGAGAGACATACTCAAGTAAAAAATGCACACACGAGAGTGTCTTATGTCCTTCTCTCCTCATTTCTTTGCAACAAACCCATACAAAATTCTACAATTCCTCAATATAAGGCTTGAATTTGAATATTCTAAATTAATTTTAAAAACTAAGTTCTCAAATTCGAATCACAAGATTTTATAAACCTAGGTTTCTATAAGTGGAATTTTGAAGTTCTTTTTTGAATTTATAGAATTTTGAAATTCTTTTTCTTTTTTGGTATTTATCAAATATTAAAGTTTCTTCTTTTTATTTTTCCAAAATTTATGAAATTTTAAAGTTTCTTTAATTCTATTTTGGAAATTTGAGGTTTTTTAAGGTTTATTATATCTTTTCATTTTTATAATGGGTTTATATAGATTTATATATATATAGTTGAAATTGAGTTTGTGTTTGATTTTAGATCAAAGTTTATAAATGGTTGATTTGAAATACAAGTGATGGTTAAAGATAGGCAAATTGGCATAAATAGTCCCCAAACTATGGTCATTTAGTGGCATTGGTCCCTAAATTAATCTTTTTGTGACATTGATCCTTGAAATATGTTGAATTGTGTGACATTGGTGGTTTTGGTTACATTTTTTTGTTAAGTTACTGTTTAAGTTAAAAAAAAAAAAAGAAATTACCTAAGGGCATTTTGGCCTTTTTACTTAGAAAAATTTAAAAAAAAAATGAATAAAGAAAATGGTCTTCTTCTTCTTCTTTAGTTTGCCAAAGGATGGTAATGGTGAAGCGGAAGCAATTCACCAACAAGGAATAAATTAAAATGCACATTCATCAAGAAAAATTTAAGAAGTTGTGGATTAAGTGGAAGAAAGAGATACAGGGAAAAAGACTGGCCAGCTATGTAGGTGCTTGCTTTGAAGTGTGAGCACTAGCAGCCGAGGTGAATTGCATTCGAATTGGGTCCTCCAACGATAGCTCCCACATGAACGTTTGGATTCGAATTGGGTGAGTGGTACCATGTTGAGATGCCATAGTCGCAACTCACTTTCTCTTGGTGGATATAAATGGAAGGGATGGATGCACCTTTGTGGTGTAATTGTGTTGGATATTTTCTTCCAAATCCCACCATGTATGACATCTTCAAGGGATTGCTCCCTAGTATGTAATCTATATCTGGAAAAAGAAAATTAATGAAAATTTTCCCTGTTGGTGAATTGCTTCCGCTTCACCATTACCATCCGTTGACAAACTAAAGAAGAAGAAGAAGCCCATTTTCTTTCTTTCTTTCTTTCCTTTTTAATTTTCTAAGTAAAAAGACCAAAATAAACCTAGGCAATTCTTTTTTTTTTTAACTTAAACAGTAACTTAACAGAAAAATTTAACCAAAAGGACCAATGTCACACAATTCAACATAGTTCAGGGACCAATGTTACCAAAAAATTAATTCAGGGACTAATGTCACCAAATGACCATAGTTTGGGGACTATTTATGCCAATTTGTCGTTAAAGATATGTTAAAGATTTTTGTTACCAAACTCATATGCCTTCAAGTTCCCCTTGGAATAGGTTTGGAAGAGAATTTTACAATTTCAGTAGTCACTAATATATAAGTTTATGATAAAATATACATGCTTCATTTGGTCCTCAAAAATATTCGTATAAGAAGGATGGAGAATGATATCAAGTTGAAATTAGGAATGCGCTTCAATAATATTGTTGAAATTGTTTATGCAATCAAAATCTGTCACATCGACTAAGGCCAAGAATTCACTTGTGAAAAGTAAGAGTAAAAGTATGAAAGCTAAAGCCATCTTAAAATCTATTATATATTTCTGGAAAAACATGGCGTTGGTTGTTTTCTCTCAACAGCAGAATTCTGCTTCATCGGATTGTCCTCCTCCGACAGCTTCTACCAAGCGACCAAAACGTCCTCATCATGAATTGGAGTTTGCTCCTCTACTTGATAACGCTCGAGAAGTCATCATTCAGCCTGTGGAGTCCAATAATGCACCACCTTCTCTCCAAGATTTTGCGATGGAGAATTCTGATTTGCTTGTTAACCATTCAACAGAGAACACTACTGATCCCTCGACCTCAAATGAGCGACCAACCCTCTACACTGGTGAAAATGAGGATGAGGACAACCCCGTTATGAGTGAAAGTGAATATACCAACCCACTCTATGTGTATAACTTTGGAATTTCGATTCCTGACAACATTCCTCAAGTCAACTTCCCCCCGGAAACTCTTTGAGAATTATGGAAGCCTTGGAGGAGAGCTCTTATCCTCAAATTGCTTGGCCGAAATATCTCCTATCTCTCCCTCAAACAAAGACTTCAGGATCCTTGGAAGTTCCACTGGGGTTTTGAACTAGCAAACTTAGATGGAGGTTATTTTATTCTTCACTTCTATGAAAAATCTGATTACCTCCATGTCTTGAATGAGGGACCTTAGCTATTATCTGGACACTAAATGACTGTCCAACAATGGGTTCCTATTTTTCGTCCTCAACTAGCTAAGGTTGGCACTACAAAAATTTGGGCCTGCCTATGCTGCATTGCCTATATAGTTCTTTTCATATGAAGCTATCTTCCAAATGGGTAATCAGATTGGAAAAACAATTAAAGTGGATGAACGAACTGTTGAGGCTAAGCGAGCAAAATTCATCAAAATTTGTATTGAAGTAGACCTCTCCCAACCTCTAGTGACGTGGATCTCTATTATAGGACACCCACAAGCAGTGGAATTTGAAAGTTTACATCAAATCTGCTATACATGTGGACGATATGGTCATCTTCAAGAAAGCTGCTCTCATAAGACTTCTACTGGTACTACACCACTCTCCTCTCCACGCCACCATCATCATGCACACTTTCCTGGTACTTCGGTTGATAAATGTTTTGGCCCCTGGATGCTACCTGCTACTCACTGGTGCTCTCATCAAAGGCAAACCGTTGTCCCTACTCCTCTCCAACAAGAGTTCCTCGTTCAATGGAGACGACCTAGAGGATAACCCTAATTTTTTGGCTTCTAAATCTGCAGCTGTAATTGAGGAACATCCCACTGATTGTGCTCCAGGTTCTAGATTTTCCATTCTTAATCAATCTCCTCAATCTACTCATTCTTACGAAATAGATACTGCACGTGCACATATTCTAGCAGTACTAATTCCTCCACAATGTGCACATCCTTTGCCCCAATCTAAGTCCTCTAATTTTCGAGATAAAAAGAAAGGTTTTTGGCTCAATCTTCCCACACTAACACCACTCCCAACCTTTCTCAAGTTCAAATATTCCGACTATTAAGATTAACAATGATGTAGCCCGATCACCTCCAATTTCTAATGCTCATAATTCTCCCAAAAATTTACCAGTGATACTAGACTTATCCTCTCCCTCTTCTTGGCCACCATTAGACATGCCCATACCCCGTAAAAATTGCCCCTCTTATACTATAGCTACTAAAAATAAACAAAACAAAACTTCCAATTCTCTTCCTCTTACCAATCACTCTAATCTCTCGGACCTCAACCTTATTGATGTTAATGTTGTGCTTGCTAAATCTCCCTCACCTCTTATTCAATCCCAAACCCAATCCTTCTTTCAACATCCACCAAACCCTAAAATCTCTTCTAACTAAACCTCATGCCTTTACTTTTTTGGAACTGCCATGGGGATGGTTCCCCCGACACCATCCGTGCTATTATTGATTTAGTCCACACCTATCGCCCCTTTATCCTTATTCTCGCAAAACCTAGAGTACCTAGTCTTCGTAGCTTCCCTATTTCTCAATTCTCTTCCCTTAATCACTTTTGTGCCTCTGAAGCCATAGGTTTCTCGGGTGGAATTTAGTTCTTTTGGAATGAGAATGTTGTTTCTGTTGATATTATTAATGCTCATGAACAGTTTATCAATTGTTTTATTAGATAGGATGACTCAGTTTGGCTTCTAACTATGATTATGCTTCTCCAATACTGGAGTTTCGAAATCATCTTTGGCAATATCTTTCATCTTTTGGTGCTTCAATCAAACTCCCCTGGTTATTAATTGGTGATTTCAACCAAGTTTTCTCCCTTTTCGAGAAAACTGGAGGAATTCCTCCTCAACCCTCTCAACTTAACTTTGCTTGGAATTTTGTTCATTCATGTGGTCTAATTGATCTTGGTTTTTCAGGAACCCCATTTACTTGGCACAACAATCGAACCGGTTCTCAAAAGATTGCTGAACGTCTCGATTGTGCATGGAGTAACTCTCAATGGCGACTTTTGTTCCTTGATGCAAGACTTTTACACCTCCCATGCAGACAATCGGATCACCATCCTATCTTACTTACCTTTTCCAAGAAAAACTCACTAATTGCCACTTTTCTTTTGAATATGCTTGGCTTCTTGATCCTTCTTTTTTTTATGTTGTCTCTATATTCTGGTCCACCAATTGTCTCTCCTTTCCAATCTCTCTAATGCAATTTTCTAATCTACTTAAGGACTGGAATTATAATGTTTTTGGCAATATTAAGAAAAGGAAGAATCATTGCCTTTCTAGGCTCCAAGGCATCCAATCGTCCCTTTATAACTATCCATCCACTTACCTCTCTACTCTTGAATTGCAAGTGAAGCAGGAATATAATCTTTTACTTCAACAGGAAGAAGCCTTTTGGTTCCAATGTTCTAACATTAAATGGATGTTAGAAGGAGATCGGAATACCAAATTTTTTCACCTATCCACCGTGGTTCAACAATTTTATTCTCAACTCTACTCTAGTGAAAATTGCACTCCTGCTGACCTATCTTCCTGGAGTTTCCCTTACATTTCAACTTTGCATACTCTTTGTCTCAATGGTCCCATTTCCCCAATTGATGTCAAAGATGTTGTTTTTCAAATGGGACCTTATAAGGCCCCCGAGTTTGATAGTTTTCCCATTTTATTTTATCAAAAATGTTGGACACATATTGCACCTTCACTGACTTGTTACATTTGTTCTATTTTTGAGACAGGGATCTTTCCACAAGACATCAACACTGTGCTTATTTCATTACTTCCCAAAATCCCCAATCTGGAGTTGGCTTCTCAATTTCGTCCAATTGCTCTATGCAATGTGGTAGCAAAAATAATCACAAAAATTATGGCTAATAGGCTTAAACCACTTATGCCTTCTCTTGTTGGGGACTATCAAAGTAGTTTTATCACTGGGTGCCAAGGCAGTGATAATGTCATTATTCTTCAGGAAATACTCCATTCCATGCAACGTAAAGTTGGTAAGAAAGGTTAGATGGTTGTGAAATTAGATCTAGAAAAAGCTTTTGATCGTATCCACTGGCCCTTCTTGCAACAAATCCTCCAAGCAGTGGGTTTTGATTCCCATTTTTCTTCACTTATTATGGGTAGCATTGTAAATACTAATCTCTCTATTTTATGGAATGGTGAACAACTTGATTCCTTTGTGCCAACTCAGGGTATCCGTCAAGGAGATTCTTTATCTCCTTACCTATTTATTTTATGTATGGAAGTTCTTGCACATTCCATAAATGCATCGGTTCATGAAGGTAAGTGGAAACCCTTTCCAATCACTCGTAATGGTCCTTTTATCTCACATCTCTTTTTTGTAGATGATCTCTTACTATTTGGTCAGGCTTCAATCTCTCAAGCTCTTGTCATGAAAAAGATCCTACGAAAATTTTGTGCTTTTTCTGGTCAAAAAATCAATACCAGAAAATCTCTCTTGTTCGTAAGCTCCAATACCTCCCCTAGGATAGCTCGCCATATCTCAAAGAAATTAGACATTCGCATCGCCAAAGACCTGGGAATCTACTTAGGCATGCCTCTTGTTCATGGTAGGCAAAGAAGGCACAATAGTGGAAGCCCAATAGAAGTAGGGGTTGGTCTCTCATCGTAACTTAGGACACAACTCCTAGTCCCTTGATCAAAATGGCGATGAAATAAATAAATAATTATTGAATAAGAAATATTTTAAATATGTAAAGATTATATTTATAAATTGAGATAATTACAATTATATTGGTAGTAAGTACTTCTATTTTCTGTCCACGTCATTGCTTAGTCACTACGAACATGTCGTACTAAGATGTTGACTGGTCACCGTGTGCCCACTCTAAAAACATGTATTATACAATATTTTTAATATGATATAATATATTAATATATAAATATATAAATAGTTAAACTGATTATTTAATTATGTTTGTATCTTATCAAATGTGGATTCCTTCTGATGGCAAGACCTATAACTCATCATGTAAAGATTATGATCTCGAGACCCACGTAAGTGTTGTTGGTTAGGAAGTCCAAAAATTATTTTAATTAGGATGTTTATATCAAAAACATATAATAAAATAAAATAATATGCACAAAAGGCAATTATCAAAATATTATTTGGTAATTGAAACTACACATTCAAAGTTTTTTCAAGATATATGCGGGCTTTGCAGATGCAAATCAAAGTATAAATATAGGTGAAAAACACTATCAATATAGTATTGCGACTATCAAAACTAATTGTAATTTACATAAAAGGAGTAAATTAGATGAATGGTCTTTTAGTCTATTTTTATCATTAATTATTTTTCTCATAAATTTTCTATCGTTCTTTTCATTTAATTATTTATTTTATTTGTAGATAACTAAATTCATCAATTACTTTTGGTCTAAGTCGAATATAAAAAATAATTAAACAAATTCTTTATGCAATAATTACCTTTTTATTAATTTGTTATGTGCCAAAGATAATTGTTATCTTTAGAAATGGATAAAAAATGAAGGATTGCCTTTGAAAAACTTGATTTCAAAATGTGGCCATTCGAATTACCCTAGGGTTGCACGGTCCATTTCCTTCTGATGCTATCTTAGCTTCTTTAAGCGATTCTCACACTTGATGAAAATTTTATGTTAAAACAAAAACAAAAAAAAAAATTCCTCACATCATTTCACATTTAACGTTTTTCTTTTCATCCTTTCAGTTTTTTGTTTTTATTTTTCATTTTAGAAATTTTGTTTTCATCAAAAAAATTTTCCCCTTTTAGAATGGTTTATTAGAGCAGCTTTTAATCCTTCCTTAGAATCAAAGATCATGACAATCCGGAAGAGACACTCACATCTCTACTAACTCTAAGCCTAGCTAGGATGCTGGACTGCCTTACCATCATTATCTTCATCAACACTTGCAATTTCTTTCAAATACCGAGCATCACTGTCATCAAAGGTAATAAAGATGAATCATGGTGATATGAAATTGTAGCATCTTCACCCTCACCAATAATGTCAACCTTAATAGACCTCACATTTATGAAAAAGGTCTCATAAGAGCCAATTGTGCCAGATAGGGGTTGTTCAAGTTAGAAATTCAACTTAAACATTAAGTGCACGGTCAAAATTAAAAGTTAAAATAATCTAACAGTTTGTGTATATTTATGTAAAAGTGGTTTCATTATTTATTGAAACGATATAGTTTTGCTAATTGTGAATATATGTATGTCATTGTAAGACTTTATGAATTCATTTGTACATAATTTGATAGTCAAGTTAAACCTTCCATCTTGAACAACCATCCCTTTTCAATTTTTCCTTTCTCTCTACCCCTTGCAATTTTCTTTTTTGCCTTTAAATCATTTTTTTCTTTTACAACGCAGTCCTCGTTATGCTTTGGAACATCTGCCGAAATATCAATTTCAATATCATCTTGAAGATTAGTGAGTGGTTTCCCAATGTGCAAAAAAAATGTTGCATTTCTAGCTTGCATTTCATGAACACATTGTTGTCAAATAAAATAATTACTGCACTATTAGGGTACACACATGTAATCTCCAAATCACACCTAAAGTGATGCTCAAATGTTTAGTTATCCTACATTTCAGGTCCATCAAATGCTTATGTTCCCTTCCTTCTTCCCACTTCTCATTGAACTATTTTTGTATAAGTTAACTCAAAATGAAAGAACGGTATCTGAAACACATCCCTTCAAATAAGAAATGAAAACAAAAGTAAGCTTAGAATGAATAATG
>JAXGGT010016967.1:0-17422 GCA_035583425.1 Marsdenia floribunda
ATATAAATTAAATAATTAATCCGATCGTTGGATATAACCATCTGTATAAATTATTCATATATGAAAAATTTTGACTTAATTGGATATTATTTGATATATCATGCATTTACGTTTGTAATTTTAATACCGAAATATACAATATTTTTTTTTTTTATTTTAGAAAAATCAAAATTTTAATATAACCGTTAGATTTGTTAGACCTATAATAAAAAATAAACTTACAAAATTTGAAAAACAATCTGACATTAATTCATATGTCATCGATGTATGTTTTTAATTTTAATACCGAAATATACAAATTTTTTTATTTTAGAAAAATCAAAATTTTAATATAACCATTAGATTTGTTAGACGTATAATAAAAACTAAACCTACAAAATTTGAAACAAATATAATATTAATTCATATGTCATCGATGTATGTTTTTAATTTTAATACTGAAATATACAAATCTTTTTATTTTAGAAAAATAAAAATTTTAATCTAACCGCTTAGATTTGTTAGACCTATAATAAAAACTAAACCTACAAAATTTGAAGCAAATATGATATTAATTCATATGTCATCGATATACGTTTTTAATTTTAATACCAAAATATACAATTTTTTATTTTAGAAAAATCAAAATTTTAATATAACCGTTTGATTTTTTAGATATGATAATGCTTTTTTATATATTTATTTATTATTTTTATAAAAGAATAAAAGAATAATATTTTGTGTATTTAAAAAATCATAAAATGAGTATTTATTTTAAAATATATACAAATAATTTTATGAGATGTTTTTTTTTCCTCAAATATATATATATATATATATTTATTATATATAAGATTACAAACATTTTTCTATAAGTTTTTTTAATTTGTGCATTTATTGATATTATTATTTTTGTCTCTTTTATAAAAAAAAAAAATCATTTTTCCTTCTTATTTCTTTTGGGATTAATTTGAAAGAAAAGTGAGGAATTTTTATTTTATTTTTTAATAGTCCATATCTTGGAGACTTTTTTTATTCCTCTTTTTCTTGTATTTGTCATTATATATTTTTTTTATATTTAAAATACATATTTTTTTGAATAATTTGATTCTTTATTTTCTTTTTAAGATATCCTTTTATATAATTTTTTTTAGTTAATTATTAAAATATTTATATTTATTGATTATATAATAAGTTATATAATTAAATAAAAAATAAAAATTTCTCCCTAAAAAAATGTTTCATATTATGTGTGTATATATATAAAACACTTATGCTTTCAGATTTTCCCAAAATTTCATATTTTCCCACCTTTTTTCTTCTTTCCCTCCTCCATTTCCCTCCACCATTTTTCTTCTTCTTCTTGAGGTAAAAAAGTGCGAAAAAAAGAAACCCTCAACCTCCACCTTCTTCTACATATGCTGAAACAGATGAAGCAGAAATTTAGTGCCATGGAAAATGCCCCGCCGTAGCAGCCAGAATTTGGAATAGTTGCTGCAGATCATTTGTCTCTGGTGGATCCATACAAACCGCCATGGCAGCCAGCTTCAGGTCCGACTGTGGTGCTTGATTTCTTTTGTATGGAGAGGGGGAGACTGCTTTTGCTGAACCTCCCATGAAACTCCTTGACCGAAAACGAAGTTTTCGAGGTTTTTTACTTCTCCCATCTCCGCCCAAAATTTCAGATTTTCCCACCCTCTTTCTTTTTCTTTGTTTTTTATCTTTCTCAAGATCTCTCTCTTACAGTGGAGAATCTCTCTAATATTTCTCCAAGTTTTCTTTCTTTCCTTTTTTTTTTTTTGGATAAAAGGGGAACTGGATTGCTTCAGACTTTGAATTCTGTTTTCAGCATTTTTGGTTTTGTGTATAAATCCAGAGTAAGAAGCCATGGTTACCAAAGCTCCTGTGAGTTTTCTTTTGTTTTCTCTATTTATTATTATTCTTTTTTTTTTTTTGCCTGATTGTCGAGTTAGTTATTTAATTTTTCATGTCTGTGATTAATTTTTCTTGTCAAGAAAATGGTTAATTGTTAAAAGGGTGATGGGAATTATGTTTTCTTGTGTGATGTAGTTTTCTGGGCTGTTTGCTTAATTGGATAGTCATAGTCTCCCTTATCTATGCTTAGACGAAATATTGTTATTCCTGGGAGTGAAAATTATTAACGATTGAATTTTTTTTCCTTTTGTATGAATGAATGATGTTTGAGAGGAGAACTAGGATTGAGGGGTTGGAACAAGGTTTATTTATTTATTTGTGTATTGGAACTTTGAAAGAGAAGTAACTGATATTTGAATTTACATAAATTGAGAGAGAGTTAGAGAGAGAGAGAGGATCTTCTTAACATTAGCCTCTGTTGGGAATGTTCTGTGATTACTTTGGTATAAATTCTGGCTTGAATAATAGCATGAGACAGTGCTTCCTCCCCCCTCCACCCACAACAAAAAGAAAGGGAAAAAAAAAAGGATTAAGGATAGTGGGACTATAATTATTGAACAGTGGTTTTGGATTACTAAAAAAGGGAAGTTTGATTGTACTTTATGAACTTTATGCTCAATTATTACCGTTTAGATATCCTTTGATGAGCTTGTTATGCATTTTGATTTTCCTTGAAATGTCAGGATTCTGATGAGTTAAGTAACTTCTTTATATACATTTATGATTTGTTTAGGTCAACTGTTGATGCCAACGAGCAATCTCTGTTCTTTTTGTGTCTTTTTATCAGGTAGGAGTTGCTATGATAGTATAACTTGAATTTAAAAGAGGAATTAGGTTCTAGTTTCCATATAAGTTCCCCTTCTTTTATTGAATGGTTCCATAAACTTTAGGACACTAGATAAGGAATTTCTTCTTGGTCTTCTGGATAGAAGTTCTATTGTGCAAGAGTTGCAGCTTGAAACTTGCAGGAAACAGAAATTCAATGATGATGAGGAAATATTTGGTTTATGGAGCTTTAATAATTGTGATTTGACAATGGTTAATTATTGGATATATGCCATTTGATGGATGAGACTGTTAAGTAAATTAATTAAGTTAAAAGTCAGCCAAATTTTGCTTTGTTTATCAGAGTTGATTGTCTGGGATCAGAATAATCATATTTATTTTATTTTGTTGTCTTGTTGTGCTTTTCAGGTCATGCCTTATAGCACCGGTTGCAAAACTCCTCTGGCCAACTTTGAAGCAAATCAAAATTATAAGGTCTACTACCTGGTTGTCCTTTTCCACTCTTTTTTTTTTTTGGTAAGTGAGATATATATTAAGAGATAGAAAATAAATTACAAAACATGAGCAGAAGACGGTCCCTCTTTGTCTCCCCACAAAATAGGATCTAAAAGTTCATGAGGGACCTCTCCACAAAAATCAGAGTGAAATGCCCATTTGGCCAAAAAGTGAGTTGTTGAGTTACAAGCTCTAGGAGCAAAAGAAATCTGCCAAGAGTGGTGTTGAGACAGTAACAATCGACCTTCATCGATTTGCACTTTTGCTCTCCATTCACTAAACTGTGACAGACCTTGCAGCGCAAAAATGACATTGGAAGCATCTCCTTTAAAGCTTGCATGGTCTAACTTCTTGACATGCGCCATTCGAAGGGCTTGGATAGTCGCTTCAGCTTCAGCATAGAAGGAATTATCAGAGGTGAAGCGGTTAATCCAAGCCCCCAAGATACGCCCCATCTAATTTCGGAGAACACAGCCGTAACAGTAATACCATCAACAAAGGCAGCATCAAAGTTAAACTTAAGCTCACCTGCAGGGGGGCTGCCACCTGGACATAGTTTCAGCGAGATGGGTTGGCTGTCTACCCAACTTGCTGCCCAGTTTGGACTTCCAATATTTGTGAAAATTCTTATTAACAAAAAGTGAGAGCTCGTGCCAAGCTGGCATTGCATGACCGCGCCAAACCAAATTTTGATGCATCCAGATTACCTCAAAAGCTACCATCTGGAAATGAATAAGTTTGCTGTGCTCATGAGCTGGAAGCAAAATCGGACTAGAACCTTCCATCAAACCCTTTAACCACTCTTTATAATCCATGGGCTGTAGTCCAGTAAGTCGGATTTGCCAGGGAGAATTCCACCATAGCAATTGACTGAGTTGACACACCATTATCAAATGCTGGATGGATTCAGTACTAGCTCCACAAAAATAGCATCTGTCAGTTGGGATGTTGACAAAACGTTGCAATCTGTCCAATGTCGGCAATATATTGGCTAAGACTCTCCACAATAGCATAGCATGTCGGCCATGAAGTTTAGTAGACCATAGAAGCTTCCAGTAATTCACATTACCAATACCTTGGAGAGCTGTTTGAGTTCTGTCATTTATGATTAGCTTATAAGCTGATTTAACCGTATACTCCCCTGTCGCAGAGGGGACCCAAACAGCATTATCATACTCTGTTTCCAAAATAGGAGTTTTGAGAATGAGAGACTGAAGTTGTGGGGGGAATATCAATTCAATTTTACCCCGATCCCACTGTGCACTTCCTGGTTCCATGAGATAACGAACAAACAGCAGATTAGGGGGGAGCTGGACGTGATCTGGTATGCAAAAATTCAAAGCGTTGTACAACCACGGGTCACCTAGGATTCGAGTATGAGATTCCTTGTTGACCTGGTAGCAGAATCCCTGCTTGAGAATATGAATGCAATTGCTAATTCCATTCCAAATCCATGAGGCAGTCTAAACAGTTCGTTCCATATCTAGAAACCTGCGCCCTCGTAAATAACGAGCTTTAATAAGCTGAACCCAGATTTTCTTTGGGGCAGTACACACATTCCATGCCAATTTTGTGATGAATGCTTTATTAATGTCCACCAATCTCCTTAGTCCGAGTCCTCATGCTATTTTGGGTAAGCAGACAGCATCCCACGCTTTCGGATAGAGATGATGAGCATGTGGCTCTCGAATGCCCCATAGGAAGTCTCGCAATTGTTTGTCTAGTTTCAATAGCTGAATTTTTGGCAGATGGATAGTTTGCATTACATAAGTAGGTACGGTTTGGGCTACAGATTTTATGAGTACTAAGCGACCCGCCATCGAAAGTGCCCTCTGCTAAGTTTGTTGGTGAGCTTCTCAAAAACCTCTTTGTAAGCAGATGCTTTGGAACGAAACTGGCAAAACGGATGACCCAAGTACTTTCCTTTATGGCTGCATTCTTGAATCCCAAGAGTCCGGCTGAGCTGTCGTTTGGTAGTGTGGGGAATATTGCCGCTAAAATGGACAGCAGACTTAGCCCAATTGATTTCTTGCCCTATGTTCAAATAGTACTCTTGAAGGATAGAAGTAACTTCGAGTGCTTCCTTCTCATTCTCCTTGCAGTAAATGACGAGGTCATCCGCATACATGACGTGTGTGATCCTAGGACTGGTGCGCGATACTTTGACTCCACTGAGTCTACCATTTGCTTTTGCCCTGTGTAACATTCTTGACAAAAGATAAAAAAAAAAATCAAAAAGAGTGCTGGGGACATAGGATCGCCTTGTCGAATACCTCGACTAGCTGTAAAATAGCCAAAAGGTGAACCATTCAAAAGGATTGAGAATTGAGCAGTTTAAATACATTCAGCAATCAAATCTAAAAATTTTGAGCTAAAACCAAACTTAGACATAATATCTCTCAAAATATGCTACTCCACACGATCATATGCTTTAGCTAAATCTATCTTGATTGCCATGAATCCATTGCGGCCCTTCTTACCATGGAGATAGTGCATGATTTCATGATTGATGATGATATTGTCATTAATCGATTTGTGAGGGATGAATGCAGCTTGGCTAGGATGGATGAGATCTCCAAGCAATTCTCGGAGGTGTATAGATAAGATCTTGGTCACTGTTTTGAAGAAAACATTGCACAGGGCTATTGGGCGATAGTGGTCCACCCGACATGAGGTATCATTCTTGGGGATAAGTGTCAAGAATGTATGGTTATGAGAAGCTTGCAATTTGCCAAGTTGGAAAATGCGCTGTATTTCAGCAATCACATCGTTAACAACAATTGTCCAATACTTCTTGTAGAAAGTGATTGTCATCCGGTCAGGTCCAGGGCTTTTGAGGGAACCCATACTGAAAAGAGCCTTGCGAATTTTCACGCTAGTGGGGATCATCTCAAGCATTCTATTCATGGACGGTGTAACGTGGCAGGGGATGAGATCCCGCAAATGGTTAGATAAAATCGGGCCAACACTCGAGAAGAGATTAGTAAAATAAAGCTCAAAGGTGTTGCCAATAAGATGTCTATCAGTCAGCCATTGATGATTGGAATCTAAGATACGGGTAATTCGATTATACTTGCGATGAATGATGGTAGATAAATGGAAATAGTGGGTGTTAGAATCCCCTTCCTCTAGCCAACGAGCTTTAGTTTTGTCTCTCCAAAGAATTTCCTCCCGTTTATAAAGGTCATCAAGGTCTCTCATAATGGCAGATTCAGCTTCAATGGTGCAGTGATCTTGGGGACTGTTTTGTAGATGTAGGATGGCTCGTTTAAGGTCTTGGATCTTGGTTTGTATGTGGCCAAAGCTTTTTTTATTCCATTCCTTGAGTGCAACCTTGGTATATTTTAATTTGGATGGGAAGGAAGGGCTTTGGTTCCAAGCATTGGTGATGATGTAGCCAGTGTCAGGATGTAGTGTCCACATTGTTTCAAATTGAAAGGGCTTTGGGGTGGGTTGGAGGGAAGGAGTAGTATCAAGGAGGATCAGTTTGTGGTCGGATCTTATGGTTGTGAGGTGGGTAATGGTTGCATTCGGGAACAACAGTCTCCATTTATCATTAGAGAAACCCCTATCAATGCGTTCTTGAATATTTGCCAAGCCATCTCTGCGATTGTTCCATGTAAAAGCATGGCCAATGAAACCAAGGTCAATGAGACGATGAGTGTCAATGATATTTCGAAATCCACCACCACTTGAAGAGCTCACACTTTTTCCCCCTTTTCCACTCTTGTATTATAATATTATTGTAATTTTGATTATCTTATTAGGTTATATTAATTTCAGTTTTATTAATGATATTATAATTTCAATTGTTTTTTAGTTGAATCCATATACATTAATATTGGTTTTTTATAATTTAATTATTATTCTTATTTCAATTTTAAGGTCTTTATTAGAAATATAATTAGGGAATACTAAATTATTAAAAAAATTATTTAGTATAATAAATAAAATTTATATAATTAGCCCTCGCAAATTCGTCGCAATTAGTGAGGGCTTTGCGAGGGCAACTAAATGTGGTAGGGATCAAGCCCTCGTTATGTCGTTGCTGATTTAAATAAAATTTCAAAAATTAATTTCACTGTCCTCGCTATGCCGTCGTTGATTTAAATGAAATTTCAAAAATTAATTTCAACGCCCTCGCTATGCCATCGTTGATTTAAATAAAATTTCAAAAATTAATTCTAAGCCCTCGGTATGTCGTCGCTGATTTAAATAAAATTTCAAAAATTAATTTCACAGCTCTCGATAAGCCATCGCTGATTTAAATAAAATTTTAAAAATAAATTTCAATGCCCTCACTAAGCCGTCACTAATTCCCTCACATTGACCAATAATTCAACCACCTTTTGGCCCTCGCTGATCCCCCGCAAATAGCGAGGGCATTCGATTGCTGTCGGTATCTGCGAGTAGTAAAATAGCGAGGGCTGTAGCGGTCGGTGATCCCTCGCTGAACCAAATCAGCGACGGTGTAGCGAGGGATGTGGTCGTCGTTGATCTCCTATTTTCTTGTAGTGGAGTTTAGTTCGATGTTGAGATGAGTGATGTGCATGGAAGTTGCCAGTTGAAACCTTTCTTTTAGTGCAAGCAATTTTGCAAGGTTGATTGTAATAAGAAGTAGGTTAATTGTGTTGCATAGAATTCTTCTACTTGAAACATCATGAAAAATTCAACCAACTCTCCATTGCTAGGGTTCTTGTTGATAGTTCCATCTCTGTTCAATTTAGGAAATATCAAGGAGACGGTTACCATTTGATGTCTTTAGTGAGGAAAGATTTATATGTGGATAAAGTGGTTGAAGCTTGTAAAAATTCAATAGTTTGGTTAATGATGTTTGTGAAAGAAAGAGAGATCAATTTATGATAAAAAATAAGGGAATTTCTGGCAAGGGGCTCTCAACCCTAAACTATAAAAGGTTTTAAGGTAACCAAAAACAAGGTAAATTAAGAAGGATAAGTTTGTGATTGGAGAAGTTTGTATAAACCCAAGGTTGTATGTCTCTATCAGGGTCATTTAATGTTTACTAGGGTTGGGATATGAATTGAGGCAATAAAGTTTTCAAGTAATTCCACATGTATGAAGTTTTAGGACAATAACAGTATGAAATTGTATGCCTAATAAGAGTATCTTTTTTGACAAAGAATTCCTACCCTTTCATCAAAATATGTTTCTAATATATATATATATATATTCTTTATATAGAGATGTTGATGTGGATATTTTATGTAACCTTTATATAAAACTAAATCAAATTTCGTTTATAAATGAAAGTTAGAGGAATATATATATATATAAAATCTACTAAAATAAGGTTATAACTAAGATCCCTTAATTTCTACATACATATGTCTAAGCTTCCTGCAAAAATTGATGTGAGTTATGGCATCTTGCAATATGGTTAATCCAAATTCAATATAAAATTTGTCTAAAAATATAAGGGCATGCAGTTCCTGTTAAATACATGAAAAGGCATATTGGTTGGCTCTTAGGTTTTGAGTAACCCATTGGAGTGCATCAGGGACAAAAAAAAAAAAAAAAAAAAATAAATAAATAAAGTTGGTCCTAGATTTGCTGGCAAGATAGCCTCCAATACTCATGCAACAACAGAATAATCACAGAGTAGATGAAGGTAGGTTTGGTCTAGGTGTTTACACAAATGGTAGCTTGGAGAATCCTATATTTGTCATTGCCAAAGACAGTCATTAGTCGACGGCGCATTGTGAAGGATACTCCAAAGTGTGAAGGAGGCTAGGGATGACCCTTTGAAGGCCTAAATATGCTTCCAAGGAATTGATGGGCGGGGTTCACAGTAGTAAAACACAGTTTGTTTGATGGATTTCGAAGTAATAAAACTTGTAGAAGATCCCATCCACATCGGGTACTCAATTATGTAGCCTGGCTGAACTAGGCTTGGTCATCATTCCCCCAAGGAGTAGATTGGTGAAAACAAAGAGGTCTCAACATTGTTTCATGGAGCAAAATTCTTGCACGTTAGTTGTAGTAATAAAGAAATTATCTCTTGAAGAGATAATATTAATAAGAGGCTCATCAATTAGGCAACGATCAAGCGAAAATAGTATAATACTTCCACCCCCTATAATACTCACCTTCTCAAAAAGGATAGTCTTCGAACCTCCTTACTTACCATGAAGTACTTGAGTAATAATCAATATTGGTTGTGATATCAAACTCTACACCAATTAGGCAAATGTTGAAAAATTCTCCGATTTAGTCCCTTAACTATTTACGTTTCCTCAAATTGGTCCTATAACTTTAATTTTATTTAAATTGATCCTTTATTTATTTTTTATTTTCCAAATTGGTCTTTCCAACCAAAATTGACCAAAATTTGATCACTTTACCAGCATATTCATTAGATTAAAAGGGTATTTTGATCATTTCATGTTAGAAAAAAAGAAAAAATGGAATAGATATATTAAATTCATTCACATCTTTTTCCCGTTTCTTGAAAAAAAGTGAGTATTTTGGCTAAAATATTATATCTATTTTATGTTTTTCTTGTTTTTAACATAAAATGACTAAAATACTCTTTTAATTTAATAGATATGTCGGTAAAGTGATCAAATTTTTGTCAATTTCAGTTGGGATGACTAATTTGGGAAATAGAAAATAGATAAATGATTAATTTGGATAAAATTAAAGTTATAAGACCAATTCGGGGAAACGTAAATAGTTAAGGGACTAAATCGGAGAATTTTCCGGCAAATGTTTCCTTGTTAGTTTCCATTAATAAAAGGAGTCTTGATTCCCTAAATTTCTTGGACAATAGATCTTAGCCCATGAAACTAGATGTAGGCGCTGTTGATCAATAGTATTACATAGATAATCAAAGTGAATTAGAACACCCTTAGGTATGTTGACAGTTTGTATAAGATAAGATATAGAGCAGTGATGGTGGTCTACAAGAGTAATGTTTTGATTGCTTTTGGGAGCATCTTTATTTTCCAACCTGCAACTCGTATCGATGTCTTATCTAGGAGGATTTAGAAAAAAGGCATTTGGTAGATTATCCATGCAATAGGGGACCTCCCAAGTAGGTGCCCAAGTCTACTGTAGCAAGGATATCAAATTTTGAGCATATTGAACTCCTTAGGACACCCATGGTGTTTTTAGAAAACATATGCATAATTTCTTTCGATTGATATTTTGCCGAATTATGCACAAAATAATAAATTGCCAATGAAAAAATTGTGTGAAATTGTCGATCCTCCCCTGTATGTATTGACAAGCTTCCAAGTTTTCTGGTATACCACTTTGTTTGTTAATTGACCTAAAATCTCCATGCATAACACAAAGAGGTATGAAGAGAGAGGGTTCCCTTGTCTTAAAACCCATGTGGGAGAGGACTCCAAAACCTCACCTTTCCAACGTACAACTAGGAAAGTTGTAATAATGCACTCTATAATCAGATTGATATATGCAGTATTTAAGCAAGTAAATTGTAATACCTGCTGGAGGAAAGTCCAATCAACTCTATTGTAGGCCTTTTCCAAATCAACCTTCAAAAACAAACCTCCAAACTTCCCTTTTCATCTCATAAGTGAGTGAATCACTTCCTAAGCCACCATAACATTATTCAAGGTAGAGTAACTGGGAATGAAATTAGATTGATATTGTTCAGTGAGATAGTTCATTAAGGGCTATAACTGTCAGTACTTTCGAGATAATCTTCACAAGAACATTGCAAAGGGAGATGGGGAGGAATTGATTTAAAGTCTCAAGGATGACAATTTTGAGAATCAGCATAATAAAAGATTCATTTAGTCTTGGAGGCAGCTTCCTTTGTTAAAAAATATTTTGGATACTTTAGAAATGGATGGGCCTACTAAATTCCAATATCATTGGAAAAAACTAGAGAAAATACATCCAACTCTAAGGCTTTATATACACAACTGCCATCTGTATTTCCTGCACTGAGATTAACTAGTTTAACCAATCTCAATTATGGTGATCCAAATAGGGGAAAAACTATTCGGATGGACGGTATGACTGGCACGGCTTCTAGGTATACAAACTTATGTAATAATCAAGGATAATAGGACTTAAAATGGAAAGATCCTAAGAAAGAGCTCTCAGTTAGTCAGGTTAGGAGACAACTCTCTCCCTTTGGGTTCCTTCCCTCGGCACCTGATCTTTGCTTGGCTCTCCATGTCTCCGGTGCTCTACTGATCATCTCAACCTCTACTGTGGCATTCTGTCCTCGGTTCCAGTGAGCCTCACTGCTCTCTGTTCGGTTTCTTTTGCCCTCTGCCCAAGCGTAGGTTTCCTGCTTCTGTACAGGCGGGTCTTCACTGTACAGACTGTCTTTGCTAGGCTACTGGTTTCTGCATGCCCTTCTCTCTGGTTGTTCGGCTATCTGTTGGGTTTCTGGTCTTTTGGCTGATCGTCGGTCTTGGGCCCCAACTTGGTCTGCCCAGAATATCGGTTTTACATGTACACAGCCTGTAGCTTGCTGAGCGGTCCGGTTTCGCTCCTTCTAGCTCCTGGGCTCTGCTACAATAATGGGTAAACGTTTAGGCAAACTGAAGGCCAGTAAAGCATCCCCTTCTCGATCGGGTAAGCTGGCTGGTCCTTCTGTTGTTTCTAGTCCTGCTTTTGGTTTAGTGCCAGCGCTGCCCGCTGTTGTTGATACTGGTTTGGAGAATGTGTTGAATGGATCTGTTTTATTGCCGGGGGCTGAAGCGACAGGGTGTTCCTCCATTCCCCCGCCACTTCCCCTCCCAGCCGACTCGCCTGCCCCCCAAGTGCTTGATCCTTTGCCTCAGTCAGGATCTCCCACTGTTCTAGCTGCTGCTGCTCAGGCTAAGCGTAAGGGCAAAGCCAAAGTTGCCAGTGGTTCTTCCTCCACAGCCCCTTCCACTGTTCCTTCCTCTTTAGGGGCAGGTGTTATTGGGTCTAGCCCGACGTTTATCTTTGCTATAGCAGCACCTCTGGCCTTGGCCACCAAGTGCTCGAGGATTTACCTCAGTCCCCTCTTGGCCCCTCGACCAGTTATGCAGCAACTC
The DNA here is from genome assembly GCA_035583425.1 of Marsdenia floribunda. Lineage (NCBI taxonomy): Eukaryota > Viridiplantae > Streptophyta > Magnoliopsida > Gentianales > Apocynaceae > Marsdenia > Marsdenia floribunda. Next base: position 12,222 of record JAXGGT010016967.1, read on the forward strand.
TGAAAAACAGTCGAGACCTTAATGCTGGCCTCCAACTATCTTTTGATCCCGTCCCTAGAGATGCTGTACGTATCCTGCCTGATGAAGTTCTTGATGTTGGGACAGCTTGGGGCTACGCCCTTGTCGGTTATTTTCCTACTCGCCATCCGGGCAAAGAGGGCCTAGACAAACTCATCAAGTCTTGGTAGGTTGATGTTCGTATCATCCCCAATGCCCACGGTTGGATCACCTTTGTCTTTCCTTCCACCGCTGCCTGTGATAAGGTTCTCAGTGGTGGTCCTTATTCTGTTTATGAGCGTTCTCTTTTCCTTAAGGTTCTACCCCCTTGGTTCAAATTTGGGGCTGATGAATTTACTACGATGCCTCTCTGGGTCCTCTTCCCCAACCTGCCCTTGGAATGTTGGACCGCTCAGCTACTTAGCCGTATTGCATCGAAGGTTGGTACACCACTTATGACCGATAAGCTGACCAAATCTATGGAACGTATTTCCTATGCTTGAGTGCTCATTGATGTTGATATTTCGAAAGACCTTGTCCGCACCATCAACATCATCAATGCCCGCGGGGAGCTTTTTGTTCAAGAGGTTCACTTTGAACATAAACCCACTTTCTGTTCTACTTGTCATTCCGTGGGACATTCTACTGCTCGTTGCAAATCTGGTAAAGCTAAGGACCTTGCTTCGGCTGTGGGCACGCAGCCGAATTCAACAACACGGTCCCCTGCTCCTGCCCCTGGTCCTCCCTCAGTGGCCCCAGACCCTGCTCAGTCACAGACTCCTGCTGTTGAACCCGCACCTGCTGGCCTTCCCACTCCCAACTCTCTTGCTTCTGCAGGGGGTGCCACGCCTGCTCCTGAGGCTGGCCCTGCTGATGTAGATGGTTTTATCACTGTTGTTCCTCGACGCAAGCTGCCCAAGTCAAGCCTCCTGCCGACTCAGAAAGGTGTCGTTGGGCACCCTTTGCAGCTGAAGAATCGATTACACGCGAAATCTGATACTTCCAAGATGAAAGGGGCCTCCCTTTCCTCTTCTCAATGATTTTCGCTGCGTGGAACATCCAGGGCTTTAACTCGCCCCTCAAACAAGATGAGGTTCATCAACTCATCCGTGACAGACGCATTGATGTTTTTGGACTTCTTGAAGTCAAAGCTACTGTTCAAACTGTTTCTTCCTTTGTCCACAAACGTCTCCGTGGCTGGGATTTCGTTCATAACTCACATGACCGACGGCGCATTGTCATCTTTTGGAACTGTGCTACAACGGACATTTGAATACTTAGGACTCACTCTCATGTTATTCATATCCTAGTGACCTGTTGTATCAGTCACCGTGAATCGTTTTTGAGCTATGTTTATGGGCTTCACCCTATCACTGCCCGCAAACAGCTCTGGGCCGAACTGCTTCGTATTCGGGGCGTTATCCCTCGACCGTGGCTTCTCTTGGGAGATTTTAATTCCATTCTTTCTCCCACCGACCGACAACATTCGGTGCCTATCCGCCCTCGGGAATACTAGGATTTCATGGACTATTGTGACACTCTTGGTCTCTCTGATCTGCCCTCTTCGGGCCTCTATTACACTTGGACGAATAACACTGTGTGGACCAAACTGGATAGGGCCCTCGTTGATCATGATTGGCTGCTTCACCATTCTTATAGCAAAGCTCTCTTCCTTCCATCTGGTCTATCGGATCACTCCCCGTGTATTGTTTCGGTCTCCTCTCCATCATCCACTGGCAAATCTCCTTGGAGATTCTTTAATATGTGGACCGAGCATACTAATTTTTTGCCTACTGTCGAGGCTCACTGGCGTCTCTCTCCTGGTGGTTATTCTCAATTCCGCCTTCGCTCCAACCTTAAGTTTCTCAAATCCCACCTCCAGGAGCTCAACACACGGCATTTCTCCCATATTTCGACTCAAGCCTCTTCTGCCAAGACTGCCCTTAAAGAGGCCCAGACTGCCCTTCATTTTGCCCCTGGCAACATTACCATTGCCTCGCAACTGTCGGTTCTCAGAAAACAAGCACTCTTCTTATGTCAAGTTGAAAAACTTTTTTTCCAGTAAAAGGCTAAGTGCAAATACCTGACCCATAACGACAAATGCACTAAGTTTTTCCATGCTATTGTCAAACGGAATCCAAGCGCAACTTCATTGCTTCCCTAACCATGCCCGATGGCAACCGCACTACTTCTACTGAGCAAGGAGCAGGCGAGTTTATTGGTTTTTTTAAAGGGCTGATCGGCACTCGGCACTCCACCGTCCCGCTTGATCCAACTGTAATCACCTCGGGCCCCCTCCTCACTGAAGCTCAACGAGATACTTGGTTCAGCCTGTCTCCCCTGAGGAGATTCACACCGCTCTTTTTGGTATTGAGGATGATAAATCCCTCGGTCCCAATGGCTTCTCTTCCAAGTTTTTTAAAAAAACTTAGCCTATCACAAGGCCCCTCTTTGTGGAAGCTGTTTCTAAATTTTTTACCTCTGGTCGGCTTTTGAAAGAATGGAATCACGCTATTATTGCTTTGATTCCCAAAACTGGACACTCACCCACTGTCAAGGACTTCCGCTCGATTTTGTGCTGCACTGTGTTCTATAAAACCATTGCCAAAGTTCTGGCCGCAAGGCTTTCCACAGTCTTGGTTGACATTATTGATGGATCTCAGGCTGCATTCGTTAAGGGTCGCCACATGTCTGATAATATTTACCTCACGCAAGAGCTTTTGCGCCATTATAACCGGAAACGGATCTCTCCGTAGTGTACCATCAAGGTCGATTTGACCAAAGCTTTTGATTCTGTCTCCTGGTCTTTTCTTAAGGATGTCCTCAATGGCCTTCACTTTCCATCCTTGTTCGTGGACTGGATCTTTGAATGCATCACCACCACTTCATTGTCTATTTCTATCAACGGTGGACTGTTCGGTTTCTTCAAGGGGCAGTAGGGCTTGAGGCAAGGGGATCCTCTTTCGCCCTAACTCTTTGTCCTCTGCTTAGAATACTTGTCTAGGCTGATTGCTTGCCGCACATCCCAATCGGAATTCAATTTTCATCCCAAATGTGCGCCACTTCGAATTACCCACCTTGCTTTTGCGGATGACTTTATGCTTCTCTCTCGTGGGGACCCCGTTTCTATCCGCATTCTTTTGGATTGCTTATTTGACTTCCAGGCTACCTCGGGGCTGTCCATGAATGTCCTCAAATCAAACATTTACATGGCCGGTGTTCCCACTGCCGACTCTCGGGACATCCTTTCTTTTCCACATCTCCAGCTTGGCTCCATGCCTTTCCACTATCTTGGAGTTCCTCTGGCAGCCAGGAAACTCCTCATCTCGGACTATGATGCTCTCCTCAAGAGGCTTCGGGACCATGTTAGTGGTTGGTGTGCTTCCACCTTATCTTATGCAGGTCGTACCGAACTTGTCAAAGCGGTACTCCAGGGCGTTGAATGCTTTTAGCTATCTATCTTTCCCCTTCCAGCAGCCATTCGACTCAAGATCGTACAGATATGTCGTTCTTTTCTTTGGGGATAGGGCAACCCTTCGGTGGCATGGTCCACCCGTTGCCTTCCAAAAGCCGAAGGGGGTTTGGGCATTCGTGATTTTGAGGCATGGAACTTCTCACTTCTAGCCAAAACTCTATGAAACATCCATGCCAAGAAAGACACCTTGTGGTATCGCTGGATTCAGCATTTTTATGTGGGCAATTGGGACTTCTGGACTTGGACTGTACCTCCAAATGATTTTGCTTTGATTAAATCCTTGTTGCACATTCGAGGACTCATGTTACAGCGTTGTGGATCGAGGGACTTGGTTGACCAATAGCTTATGCTTTGGGCTTCTGGTAATTGTGCTACTGGTCATCGGGCAATTTATGATTTCTTTCGAGTTCCTGGCACTCCCACACCATGGGCCACTGTCGTTTGGACGCCTGGCCTCACACCTAAGCACTCTTTTATGCTTTGGCTTGTAGCCCATGGTTGCTTGAGGACCAAAGACCGCCTGACATTTACGGGACTTGATGGTTCCTGTTGTTTCTGCGCCGCCCAGCCCGAGACTTTTGCGCATCTGTTTTTTTCTTGCAAGTTTAGTTTTGATGTCTGGACTGTCGTCAAGCGCTGGATAGGCCTCACACGACAACTTTCCACACTGGCTAATGCACTTAAATGGATCAAGAAGGCAGCCCGTGGCATATCCCGGCAGTCCAAGGGGCAGAAACTTGCATCGGCCACTACTGTTTACTATCTTTGGACTGCTCGCAACTGGCGCCTTTTTTAAGGCGCCATTCTGCATGCGGACTATGTGGTTTATCGCATCAAGACTCGTGTCTATCGAATCTTATTCTCTCTATACCCTGACTCATTGGACAGAATTGCACCGCTAGCGCCTGAACGACAGTAGGGGAATAGTATTATGTTGCCGCCCTTAGTCTGCTATCTCATGTTCCCTTCTTGCGGAGCCAGCTTGTAGCTGCCCATCATACTGTTTCTTATTGGGTCTCTGTGTTAGCTATCTTTTGTTCCCATTTTGAGGAGCCGACCTGTGGCTTCCCATTATACTGTTCTTTATCGGGACCCGATATTTGTATACATCCCTTTTTGATCAATATATTCTTTATTTACTGATCAAAAAAAAAAAAAAAAATGGAAAGATCCTCATACCAAACCCCCAAATTCATTCTTCAATCAATCAATACTTTTACATGTTCAACAAATCAAGGTGGTGGTATATATGGAAGAAAGGAGTAAATTGTTCACCTTTGCACAGTTAATTCACTCTCAACTTCTTTTCTCAAAACACGTCTTCTTGTACAAGGATTGTATCAAATTCATATTTAAGCTTTTCCTTGATCGGCGTAAGTAATTAGATTGATGTGAGTTTAGTTTCCTCTAAAGACCATCTAATTGGCGCAAAGAACTCTTATTCATATCAAAGATATTACGCTGATATCCCGCATATCTTTTGTCAATTACCTAGCTAATTGTATTTTAGGAAAATGTATCTTTGTAATTGATAGGATTTTTAGGAGATGATTCGGGATTCTTAGGGTTGTTTTGTACTATATACTCTTCATTATTCTAAATAACAAAGACAAGAAAGTGGGAATAACTTTTCATATTACGTTGATGTCCCCCATATCTTTTGTCAATTACCTAATTGTATTTTAGGAAAATGTATCTTTGTAATTGGTAGGATTTTTAGGAGATGATT
>JAXGGT010016988.1:0-17417 GCA_035583425.1 Marsdenia floribunda
CCCCCCCCCCCCCCCCCCCCCCCCCCCCCCCCCCCCCCCCCAAAACAAGGCCAAGGACATAAAAGTATGATTGTTAAGGTCTTGTTTGTCTGGTCAACCTGTCCCAAGCAAACACTTTTATAATTCCTAAATTTAAAAAAAAAAATTATATATATATATATATTCAAATTTTTGTTTTGGGTTTGAAATAAATTCACAATAATATTTATAAGTGAAACAGTTATTATTACACTTGTATATATATATATATATATGTAATGCTTAGCCTTTCTTAAGTATCAGTAAATTTGGAAAGTCTTTTTTTTAGTAATAGATATTTATTTTTAATATTTTCTAATTCAACTTATTTTAATTAGGACTTATTTTTTAATTGTTAGAGAGAATCTACGCCATGTCTGTATTTTAGGAGCTGGACAATCAACAGAGACAATTAGGGAGAATCTACCTGACAATCATTAGCGAGATAAGTGAATTTCTCAATTTTTTTAGGCTTAAATTTTGATATTTAAGATTTTTAAATAGAGTATAATCCAATTTTATGATATTTAGGTTGAGATTTAGTGATTGAATAAAAAGTTCAAATTTTAATTTAGAGATTTACAAGGTAAGTAAGTAGAATATTTTAATTTTTTTATTTTTTTTGCTAAATTCTTAAACTTTTATTTCGATTGTTGCTGATCGATTTGACTTGATTACGTTCTTTTCCCATATCCCAATTTGAGTTATATATACATATATATATATATATATATATATATATATATTTATAAAAAAAAATGAAAAAAAAAATGAAAAACAGAGGATTTGAGAGTAAAATTTGGTTTATTCCCTCCTATTCATCATCACCATACTAATATTTTTATTATTATTGAATTAATCCCGCTTTTGATCAGAGTCTTGATTTCTTATCTATATATATATAGGAAATTTTTCTATTTTAGTTCTATAATTATTTTCCGTTCTTGAACTTGGTTCTAAATTTTTAAAAAATTAGAATTTGATCTTATAATTATTTTTATTTTTTTAATTTAGTCATTTTGACTAAATTTGTAAGAATTTTCAGTCGTTTAAGTCACTTGAAAAGTAATGAGAAGAACACAATATTCTACCTCTTGTTATAAAATACACTTATAAGAGTAAGTATGTGCTTTTTAAGTAACTTAAATAATCGAAAAATCCCATAAACTTGGTTGAAAGGACCAAAGTTAAGAAAATAAAAATAGTTATAGGACTAAATTCTAGATTTTTTTAACATTTAGGGCTAAATTTAGAACATAAAAATAGTTATAAACCAAGTTTTAAATTTTTTAAGAATTAAAACCAAGTTAAAGAAACGAAAATAGTTATAGAATCCAACGATGGAATTTTCCATATATATATATATATATATATATGTATCCGTGATTATGTATGCACACATAAGCATACAATTCCTTTTTCTTTCTTTTTATTTCTTCCTACAGTTTTGGTTTTCTTTTATAATATCCATGTGGCGATGATTACTTGAGATTTTTATCTTATATTATTATTACGAAAATTGATTATTTTAGTTCTTATACTAATTTTATTTGGATAAAAAAAGTTTTTATTTTTTATTTTTGGATAAACAATCCTTTTTTTTCTTTTGTTTGGACAAAAAGATCCCTATTTTTATTTTGAGATAAACGAATCATTATTTTTTTTTTATTTGGACAAACAAGTCTTTTGACTAATTTTTATTCAAAAATATAACAAAAAAAAAGAGAGAAATTATGAGAAATTGAAAAATAAAATAAAATAATTATCATCACAATATGTAAAATAATAATAAATCATGTAAAAATTAATAAAATTTTTCAAATAAAAATGGCCAAAAAGATCCATTTTTCCAAACAAAAAAAGAATGAGGATTCGTTTATCCAAAAATTAAAAAACAGGGACCTCTTTATCCAAATAAAAAAAGAATGAGATCCGTATATCCAAAAATAAAAAACAATGATTCTTTTGTCCAAACGAAATTAATATGGGGACTAAAATGATCAATTTTCTGATTATTTTTTTATTTTGAGTTTCTTGAGATTCTTGATTAAATTTATTTAAAATCTTTCTTAAAGTATTTTAGCTCAAGTCTGTAAGGAATTATTTGGGGAACTAGTCCACTTCTAATAAGTTTCTGAATCCACAGAGCATGGTCAAAAAGCTCTACATTTGATATATGTTCTGGCCGTTTTAGCTGGAGTACAGATATGGTTGAATTCGGTTAAATCAACGAATGTCTAAACTTGCTTGAGCCTACCTAAATGAATTTGAATTTGAAATTATTATATTTTTGTCTAAATGAATTTGAATTTGAAATTATTATATTTTTGTTTGTTTGCGAAATTGTTAAGGGAAGGTTATTTGTTCGTTGATTGATATTTTGAAATTATATATTTTCAGTTACTGATTTTTGAATATTATGGAAAACAAGAAAAATTGGTATTATGTTTATTCATTGGACTTTTAACTCATTTTTTCCCATTTTTTTCTTCCATTCTTTTGTAAATTCTAGTGATGAAGAATAAGAGAGTAGCTGAAGTTTGATTTTCGTTTTGGATTCTTTAGTCATTTGTTTATTCTTGAGATTGATATTTGATTCTTTTGGAATTATGTTAGTTTTAGTAAGTTTAGGGTTGTACCTCTAATTATGTTATGTTCCATTGGAGGGGACTTATGTATTTCTTATTAGAATTTCCTTTGGGACTTTTTAAAGGATATAGATTTTGTTTGTTTTGTTTTTATTTTGGAATTTTTATTTATCTTATAAGTTCATATAGAGACCTTGTACTCTTGGGAGAAAATCTTGAGGGTACGGTCATATTATGTCCCAATTTCGAGACGTGATAGTATATTATTATTATTATTTTTTTTGATAATTAACAGTATATTACTCTTACTATATTATTTTCTTACTCTATTATATAATAGTCTTAATTTTTTTTTTCTAATTTAATACTAAATGGATTAAAAATTAATTTTTTAAAAAAAATAGAAAAAAAAGAAACGAGTACAATTATAAACCAAAACGCGTTTTTGAAAGTTCCGTGAGTCGACGCGACGACAGTAGAATATGGGAAAAAGATTCGTGCTGGTGCCTCAAAGTATTGGGGAACCGTGCACCCCTGCGTTTTTGTGGGACCCATCCTTCTGGCCCTAAATCTTTTTTTTTGCCCTTTCTTCTTGTTAATTAAAAAAATTAAATTACTTATCAAAAAAATTTAAAATATATATATATTACTGAATTTTCCCTTTATTTAGGGTGTATTTTAAAAAAAAATTATTTTTTTGAGATAAAATTTCATTCAAAATAATATTATTTGTAACTTTTTAAAAATTTAGTATTGTAAAAAATGGAGACTAAATATATAAGTTTTATACGACATAATGATTATCTGTGTAAGAGAATATTTTTTAAAAAAATATGTAATATTATTTTATTAATAATATAAATATTATTGATATTTTAGTAGAATCCACAATATTGAAATAACAATCGGAGATAAATTCTAATTAGAAAAAAAAAAAAATAATGTTCAAATTTATGAAATTATTGGAAAACAAAAATTACTGAATAGAGTGGTAATCCGAATAAGTACTATGATTGCTATTAATTGACTTTTGAACTCTTTTTGCAGAAAAGATTCGGTGACACTATCTTTTTAACCAATGGCCTATTTCTAGTAGTCTTTTTTGTTCAACTAGCTTTTCTAGTACTTACGTTTACCATTTTATAAAGGATAATTAATCAACTTAATTTTTAGTTACATATATTTTCGTTAATTAAATTTTTAATTTTTTTTCTCTGTTTTTTTTTTCACCAAAAAAAATTTAAAAAGTTTCTACTTCCTAAAAACGGATAAATAAATTTTCTGACTAAAAAGAGAACAAATAAAGATGTCTAGGTCAATTGGTAATGATCTCACTTATAATTTAAGAATTATAAATTTTAGTAAAAAAATTTAAATTTATAAATTTTATAAATATCTAAATTTACACTTCATTAATAATATTGCTACTAATTGAGTTATATATATATATATATATTATTTTAAAATTTAAGGCATTTTTGTATTTAATAATTTTGAACACATAACGTATCTAATCATAAATGAAACTGTTTGAGCTAAGCTTTCTTGATAGTTATATATGTATATATGATGAAAGGGTTTTGTTATGGTAATTAAGTGAAGAAAACATATTAATAAGAAATAGTTGAGGATGAAAGGGGCCGTAAATAGTAATCATGAGGTAACAAAGTGTAATCAATAACAAGAAACCTTTCTACTTATTAAAAAAAAAAAAAAAAACCTTTCCAATTAAAACTTAGGAACAAAATCACCATTTATTAATTATGATTGATGACACAACAGTAGTGTTACATGTAAAGACCCTTTATTTATTTATTTATTATTATTTTTGTTCGTTCTTTGACTATGTTTTTAAAAATGTTCATAATACCTCTATTTAATGGATTATTAAGGGTGTGTTTAGATTACCATTACATAAAAAAAAAAAAAAAGGTTATTTGAGATAAATTTTCATTTAAAATGAATGTTATCTATAACTTTTTAAAATTGAATTTTATGTTCGAAAAAGTGGGGTTAAATATATAAATTTTACAGGGTATAATAATTGTGTGTCTAAGAGAATATTTTTTTTGAAAAAATTATATAATATTATTTTATTAATAATATATATATATATATATATATATTTAATAAGTGGAGTCCACAACGTTGATCCTACTTTTTGTTATTAAATTTTCTTCTTTTTTTTTTTTTTTTTTTTGTAACTTTGACCCTTCTTTTATATATATATATATATATATATATGTATATATAAGTGTGTAGTTAAAATCGATTTAATGAAAAAATAATGACACGACTTTGCAATATTGTGCAAAGAAACTTTGAACATGTCCCGTTTATGAATTAAAATGTCATGATTTTAAAGCATACTAAAAGAAAGAAAAAAAAAAAAATTACAGTGGTTTGCATATAATAATTAAACGTATGTACATTGTTTACGTTAAAAAAAATTGTTTCATGGCTTATTGCATAACACTTGACCAATCAATACAAGTGTATTAAAAATATATATTTATTTTGAACAACGCATGAACATGTAATTTCATATAAAAATCACCATAACGAACTAATAACATATTAGTAATTTCTCATTACTATATGTTATTTACATTTATGTATCACTAACATTTTCATCTTATACCAAACAAAAACCACAAAGATCACAAAATAATAACAAAAACATATGATTGGGGCCTTTCAATTTTTTTTTTTTTTTTTTGCTGCAAGTAATAACAAAATTTTATGATAAAACATGTATTACTTGTTTACTACTTAAACAAAATATCCATATAATTTAAATATGGATGAATAGGAAAAAAAAAAAAGTTAACAGTTATGAAGTCCAATAAAACCATAACACATCTTCCAAATCGTTTGGTAATTACAACAATATGCACATGATTTCCTAAATCTGTGCATATTGTTTGCATATAATAATTAAACATATGTACATTGCTTAAATTAAAAAAAAAAAAGATTGTTTCATGGCTTATTGTATAACGCTTGACCAATTAATACAAGTGTATCAAAAATATATATTTATTTTGAACAACGCATGAACATGTAATTTCATATAAAAATCACCATAACGAACTAATAACATGTTAGTAATTTCTCATTACTATATGTTATTTACATTTATGTATCACTAATGTTTTCATCTTATACCGAACAAAAACCATAGAGATCACAAAAAAACAACAAAAACATATGATTGGGGCCTTTCATTTTTATTTTTTTTTTTTTGCTGCAAGTAATGACAAAATTCTATGATAAAACCTGTATTACTTGTTTACTACTTCAACAAAATATCCATATAATTTAAATATGGATGAACAGGGGAAAAAAAGTTAACAGTTATGAAGTCCAATAAAACCATAACACATCTTCTAAATTGTATGGTAATTACAACAATATGTACATGATTTCCTAAATTTGTGCAGCCATCGTCACAACAATACAAAAACCACCAAATCAAAAAATTGTCAGGCAATGACAATTTGTATCATAATATCCCAAAAGTATATCCCATATTTGAACAAAACACAAAATATTCATAAACAATATTCCATATTTAAGAAAATGCGAAACATTCGTATCATAACTTCCAGTTAATCAAGATGTTCCAAATCTGACTGCATGCTCAATTATCCTACGCAATTCAGCATCTTCAATTCCTTCAGGCGACCCTCCTCTTTCAATTGGTTTCTTACCAACGCTCAAACAGAAATTTCTTGCAGATAAATTCAATTCGATCACTGGCCAGTTGTTTCAAAGCACGCTCATGCTTCATTCCCTCCCCGGGAAGCGTTTTCCTCAATATCTCATTTATTGGTTCATCTCGCATTTCAGAATCAGAATTTCTTAGACTACCCTCATCAGAATCTAAAATGTAGATAGGCATATCTCCTTCTTGTTCAGCTAGTTCTTTTTGTTTAGGCTATGCACCACTTCTTGAAGCTGCCCAACTACGCAATATTCAAGTAGGTAGTTTTCAAATAACGTGTTTAATGCGAGGCATCATTACACCAAATCTCAAACTATCAGTGAGAGGTTTTGTCGGTTACCTCAAACACTCTGAGATAGGTCACCACCACTAATACCAATGATCCCTAGCCTTATGGAATGATATTTTTTGACAAAAAGGGTTTTTTGTTTTTGGCTTTTGGTTGATCACTTCAATAATAGATGAATTGCTGCCTTCGTATTTTCTCTCTTTGATTTTCTTTCCTAAAAACTTTTCTTTGATGTGAAAAGATTTTGCACTGCCAATTCTGAAAATGCATGCTGCAACTTTGATTTTGGCCGACTTTGTAGTATTGCAACTAGTGCACTATTATATAAGTAGTGTTTGGTTGGTATGAAGTTAATACCATTGACTGCTTTGGCATGAACTGGTGAAAACCTTTTTAAAAATTTTTACTGGACAACATTTATACACATTTGATAAATTGGTTGGTGTAATAATAGACTCAACTTGAACACTTGATGGTTCTAAATATTAATTTTACCTATATTATGTGTTCAATTAATGTTTTTAAATTTAAATTGCAGTGTCCTAACTGGTTCTGAAATATGTTATAGGTAATATATTCTCCGTAACAAAGACCATAATGAAAATTTTTTTATATATGTTAAAAATATGTTTAAATGCATCCACATAATAAATATCAATCACGGATATAATTTAATGTATAATATGTTTTTTTAACTAAAAATCATAAAATAAAATATTATTTGTATATATAGTCGCACTGTCCTAATTTTAATAAAAAGTTACATTATACGATTACAACATTATATATCTATTATATAAAGGCATCTTAATTCTATTCATGATTTTTTTTTATAATATAAATAAATTAATAAATATCTTCAACATATTCATTATATTGTACTATTACATGCTTTAATTTAAACATCCAATATTGCAAAAACACCAAGTTTACACAGCCATTGAAGGAACTCAACATGTTAGTTAAAAATGTTGATTCATCTTGATCTTTCCTATTTCAATTTGCTTGTCTTTTTAGACTTTCACATACATTATATATATGTATGCATTATATAACAAACAGCTATATTATTGAAACAACATAAAAATACTTAAGCCTCAACCAAAAAATATTTCAGATTACTTAAAATTTAACTCACAACAAATAGTGACTAATCATTTGTTAAGCTACATAGAGGTCTGAACTAGTAATAGTTTCACAACTATTTTTGCCTGTTTTAGAAATTCAAAGAGAAATTCTACAGCATGTATTTTTAAAGATTGGTATCCATGAATCTGCTTGCAAAAAGATGATAATAGCATCTTAACTTCAGATATTTGCCTTGCATTGTATATGTGCATGACCTTCCTTATAGCAAGTCAGTTTCTTATATATATGTATGGACATCGAATTGCAGATTCAAGAGCTATATAATAATGAAGAAAAACATGAAAACAATCTGGAAAATCTTAATGAATACAAAAACAAAAGCATAAATTAAGAATTCTAATGATTTTGCATTAATTCCATTATGTACATATGTAAGATGATTGGTTTTGTCCCATTGCTCAGAGAAAAAGACTAGAATAATGGAATAATGAATATGTTTTTCTAACAATTCAAAAATTTTAGCATAAGTGTCCTCCTTAGAATTAACTGTCAAAGTTCAAGCTATACGTGCAATTTCATCAATGCTCAGTCATTGACACATTTTATGTCCAACTAGTAAAACTCAAAGCCTAAAGTTAATAAGGTGGTTGTCGTTTCTTCCGCCCTCCAAACCGATGTCATTTTCAGTGTTGTTCCAAGTAAATACATGCTAAGGACCAAAAAATATGTGCATGGTAATAGCAACTCAAACGCTGATATATAACAACTGACTGTGCCTACAAAGGAAAATTCACAACATAGAAACATATTGATCAAGGCAACACTTCGTAAGGTAACATAGCATGAACTAACTCAAGAAATTACTAAAGATTTTGAATATAGTAGTTTCATCAAACAAAGAAGAGGCATCCAGTAACAACAACATATGAGGTTAAAATTTGTGATGAAAAACTATCCAAACAGACATACTATAAATTGGTAAAGGAAGCATATTCAGTACATTAAAAAATTTCCATGTCCAATCCACTATTTGTCAGACTTCTTATGATGTTTCTCTTTTTTTTGGTGGACTGCTTACTTTGTTCCACTGGCATTTCACCAGTTTGGGGATTGACAAGCATATCTGCTTCCTGGACATCCGAAGTTGTCCTCCTTTTTTTTTTTTTTTTTTTTTTTTAAGTACATTTTTAATAATGGTTTATGTTCCAGCATTGGTTCCTGCAACAAACATGAGAAATACAGGAACACTTGAACTGCTTATGTAAAGAGAATGTAAGGACAAGAGGGGTTTGTATTTCTAAGTCACATGCTGAATTACTAAACATACCTACAGATGCAACCTGTGAAGGGGAAACAGATGTTCCTGCTACAAACACTTGATGAGTAACCCTGTATTTCTTAAGCACATATTTCAATTTCGAACTGCTTCTCGTCGGAATGTCTACATGTAAGAATCCAAAATTGTAGTAATTTGCAATACATCTTATAATTCATTTTAGTTTGCGTTCAAATGTTATTTACCTGGTACTGTTACCATTATAGATCCTTCAGGCTTACCACTTGGTTGCAAAGTGTTTGGTGTTTTTGCCACATTACTTATTTGAAGATTCTTCCTAGTAGCTGCATTAATGAAAGCGTGAAATCAATAATTTCTATCCACATGTTGTAATGTAACTTAAAAAACTGTTAACCAAAAAATTACCTGTTGTTGATGTTTTTGCAGAATCATGATGAGTTGGAGTTGTTGGTAAGGTCACCTTTGTTTTTCCCAAATCTTTCTGTTGAATTTCATCATCATTGTCATCTTTCTTGCTTTCATCCTCACTTTCCTCTTCGTCCTCCACTTCATCATCATTTCCATTCCAAGATTCATGCTCCATTTGACTAATCTACTCAGGATTCGAATTGTCAGAATTGGTGTCTGGATCATCCACGAGGCTATTATCAGTTGTGTCCGTTCCCTTCGGGGCATTGTCACCCTCTGATTCAGTTTGTGAATCACTCTTCAAGTGTTCATTATTTCAGAATCATCATCTTCACTATTCGATGAGTTAATATCAATTCTCAGTTTGTTTTTTGCCCGAACTTCCTCACTACTGCTTAACTTTTCGTCTGTGCTCCTGCTGTTGTCACCTTCAGAATTTTCCTCCAATGTGTTGTCTTCATCTCCGTTATCACTTCTAGTTTGTCTAATACTGTCTTCCACGCCTGCCTCCTTCTCAGATAGTTGTACCTCCTCTAAAACTTTATCTCCTTCGGATGGACTGTCATTTTAAGTGGATAGTGATTTAGATCTGTCCAAATTTTCACCAGCATTTTCACTACTACTATCTGATTCTTCTTCATCATTTTCTTGCTCATTGTTAACTGGGGGACTGGCATTACCATGCTGCTCCTCGAAGATGATGTCATTGTTGTTGTCAGAAGATGCCTAGGTCACTGGGGCTTCTACATCTGTGTCTCTCTCAAGTATATTTACTGATTGCTTCAGATCATACAAAAAGGAATCTATCCCTTCCTTCCACTTCTCCACTAATTCTCGATGTTTCTTCTGTTGCATATGTTCCTTTATAAATGCGTTGTACAATTCTGAAACCATTTTCATAATGTCGAAATTCTTAACTCGACGACTGTGATTAACAGGTTCAATATCGGCCATGTCCATTGGGCCAATGTTACCCTTGTAGCTGTCTCTTTCCGACTCCCTTTCTCTCCTTGATCTAAATAGCATAACATTGTGCATCCTGTATCGTAACTTGATAGCCTCCGTGGTTTCTCGTTTGAAGTCCACACCTAACAATCTCAACATTCTCATTATGAATCCTGTGGCAACACCTTCAATTTCTGTCTCAATCCTAAGTAAATATTGCGGACAAAAACATTACCAAAGTTAATTTGTTGGAGTGTCATGCATTTATAAATTAATATGAAGTCAGAAATGGCCAGTGTCTTTTGATTTCTGCCTAAAATGAACCCTGCTATCACTCCTCCTAGTGCATGTGCTGTGACAGTCAGTGAATTGGTATCCAACTTTGTCAAGGTGCACAGCATTCAACAGACATGGTCTCTTAATGCCACTTTTTCAATAGAACTCAAGTCCCTGTAATCCGACAGTTTTTACCCACTTTCGATCATTCCAAAAAGTCTGTTGGTATGTGCAACTGTGACTAGAATAGGGACCCCTTTCACTATCAGTCGGATGACCAATTCTTTGTTTGAGTCCTCTTGCACAAAGGCGTTGCAATAATATAATCGAACGAGTCTGGCATAGACTTTAGTACATTAGTCCCCAAGCTGATCCCATCTTTGAGCTCTAATCATAGACTCAAACCCCTCCAGTCTGGACAATTCTTCCATCATCGGAGGTTTTCCATAAATAATTGATTTCATTGCGTGTGTACGATTCTATTCTTTCTCAAATTGTCTGCATATGAATAGATTCCTATCTTGCGTAGGCACATGCATGGAAGACACATTTCTCATGCCCAAACTTGGTAGAAGCACTCTCAGATCATCATCAATAGCAACCTCTATTATTGGTGAATATGGTTGTGTCAGAGCATGAGTCCCAAACAGATTGTGCCTTTCCACACCTGCTAATTGAATAGGGGATTCTCGACCACTGCTTCGTACTTCCCAATGAGGCTAAATTCTGATTGGCTCCCTATAGATTGGAGCTTGTTTGGTTCTTGCCATTTTCAATATGAATCA
The DNA here is from genome assembly GCA_035583425.1 of Marsdenia floribunda. NCBI lineage: Eukaryota > Viridiplantae > Streptophyta > Magnoliopsida > Gentianales > Apocynaceae > Marsdenia > Marsdenia floribunda. Next base: position 11,423 of record JAXGGT010016988.1, read on the forward strand.
GTAAATTCAAGTGAGAAATTCTTTTTTGTATTACAATTCTGATTTTTGTATGTAAGTTGAAGTTGTGTGATTTTTTTTTCCCTCAAACCCACCGCAGTTAAAAAGGACCCAGATGACCCTTCGTTTGCTGGGGACATCAACGCTCTCGTAACTATCATATGAGTTATGATTGCAATTGGCAAACCGAAAGGTAACCATGACCGACGAAATCAATAACCATTGTAATTTTCCTATTAACAAATTCAAGCCCTTCCAATTAGAATTGCAATTCTGAGTTTTATATGTAACTTGAAGTTGTGTGATTTTTTTTTTCCTCAAACCCACTGCAGTTAAAAAGGACCCAGATGACCCTTTGGTTGATGGGGACATTAATGCTCTCGTAACTATCGTATGAGTTATGACTGCAATTGGCAAACCGAAAGGTCACCATGACCGACAAAATCAACAACTACTGTAATTTGCCTGTTAACAAATTCGAACCCTTCTAATTGGAATTGTAGTCATGTCCCAATTGCAGTCATAACTTGTATGATAGTTATGAGAGCATTGATGTCCCCGACAAATGAATGGTCATCTGAGTCCTTTTTAACTGCGGTAGGTTTGAGGAAAAAAAAAATCACACAACTTCAACTTACATACAAAACTCAGAATTGCAATTTCAATTGGAAGGGTACGAATTTGTTAACATGAAAATTACAATGGTTATTGATTTCGTCGGTCATGGTGACCTTTTGGTTTACCAATTGCAGTCACAACTCGTATGATAGTTACGAGAGCATTGATGTCCCCAGCAAACGAAGGGTCATCTGAGTCCTTTTTAACTACGGTGGGTTTGAGGGAAAAAAAAATCACACAACTTCAACTTACATACAAAACTCAGAATTGCAATACAAAAAGAATTTCTCACTTGAATTTACTGATTCATACTGAAAATGGCAAGAACCAAACAAGCTCCAATCTATAGGGAGTCGATCAGAATTCAGCCTCATTGGGCAGTACGAAGCAGTGGTCGAGAATCTCCTATTCGATTAGCATGTGTGGAAAGGCGCAATATGTTTGGGACTCATGCTCCGACACAACCATATTCACCAACAACAGAGGTGACTATTGATGATAATTTGAGAGTGCTTCTACCAAGTTTTGGCATGAGAAATGTGTCTTCCGTGCATGTGCCTGCGCAAGATAGGAATCTATTCATATGCAGACAATTTGAGAAAGAATAGAATCGTACATACGCAATGAAATCAATTATTTATGGAAAACCTCCGGTGATGGAAGAACTGTCCAAAATGGAGGGGTTTGAGTCTATGATTATAACTCAAAGATGGGATCAGCTTGGGGACCAATGTACTAAAGTCTACGCCAGACTCGTTTGATTATATTACTACAACGCCTTTGTGCAAGAGGACTCAAATAAAGAATTAATCATTCGACCGATAGTGAAAGGGGCCCCTATTCTTGTCATAGTTGCACATACCGACAGACTTTTTGGAATGATCGAAGGTGGGTAAAAACTGTTGGATTACGTGGACTTGAGTTCTATTGAAAAAGCGGCATTAAGAGACCATGTATGTTGAATGTTGTGCACTTCGACAAAGTTGGATACCAATTCACTGATTGTCACAGCACGTGCACTAGGAGGGGTGATAACAAGGTTCATTTAAGGTAGAAATCAAAAGACACTGGCCATTTCTGACTTCATCTTAATTTATAAATGCATGACACTCCAACAAATTAACTTTGGTGATGTTTTTGTCCGCAATATTTAATTAGGATTGAGACAGAAATCGAGGGTTTGCCACATGGAGGATTCATAATGAGAATGTTGATATTGTTAGGTGTGAACTTTAGACGAGAAACCATGGAGACTGTCAAGTTACGATACAGGATGCACAATGTTATATCATTCAGATCAAGGAGAGAAAGAGAGTCGAAAAGAGATAGCTACGAGGGCAACATTGACCCAATGGACATGACCGATATTGAACATGTTAATCATAGTCATCGAGTTAAGAATTTTGACATTATGAAAATGGTTTCGGAATTATACGACGCATTTCTAAAGGAACGTATGCAACAGAAGAAACATCAAGAATCAATGAAGAAGTGGAAGGAAGAGATAGATTCCTTTTTGTACGATCTGACACAATCAATAAACATACCTGAGAGAGGCACAAATGTGGAAGCCCTAGTGACCCAGGCATCTTTTGACAGCAACGAATACATCATCTTCAAGGAGTGGCATGGTAATGCCACTCCCCCAGTTAACAATGAGGAAGAAAATGATGAAGAAGAATCAAATAACAGTAGTGAAAATACTGGTGAAAATTTGGACAATTCTAAATCACTGTCCACTAAAAATGACAGACCATCCAAAGGAGATAAAATTTCGGAGGAGGAACAACTATCTGAGAAGGAGGCATGTGTGGAAGACAGTATTAGGAAAATTGGCAGTGATAGCGAAGCAGAAGATAACACATTGGAGGAAAATTCTGAAGGTGACGACAATAGGAGCACAGACGAAAGGTTAAGCAGTGGTGAGGATATTCGGGCAAAAAATAAATTGAAAATTGATACTGACTCTTCGGACAATGAAGATGATTCTAAACCAATGAGCTCGAAGCGTGATTCACAGACTGAATTAGAGGGTGATAATGCCCTAGAGGGAACAGACACAACTAATAATTGCACTATGCAAGATCCAGACTCTAATTCTAACAGTTCGGATCCTAAGTGGATTAGTCAAATGGAGCATGAATCTAGCAGTGATATTGACAATGAAGTGGAGGACGAAGAAGAAAGTGAGGATTAAAGCAAGAAAGATGACAATGGTGATGAAATTCAACAAAAAGATTTGGGAAAAAAAAAGAGGTGACCCTACCAACAACTCCAACTCATCACGGTTCTGCAAAAACATCAGCAACAAGTAATTTTCTGGTCGATAGTTTTTTAAAGTTACATTACAACATGTGGACAGAAATAATTGATTTCATGCTTTCATTAATGCAACTATTGGGAAGAATCTGCAAATAAGTAATCTGGCAAAAATACCAAGCATTTTGCAACCAAGTGGTAAGCCTAAAGGATCTATAATGGTAACAGTAACAAGTAAATAACATTTGAACGGAAACTGAAATGAATTATAAGATGTATTACAAATGACTGCAATTTTGGATTCTTACATGCAGACATTCCGTCGAGAATCAGTTCAAAATTGAAATATGTGCGGAAGAAATCCAGGGTTACTTATGACGTGGTTGTAGCAAGAACATCTGTTTCCCCTTCACAGGCTGCATCTACAAGTATGTTTAGTCATTCACCGTGTGACTTAGAAATACAAACCCCTGTTGTCCTTACATTCTCTTTACATAAGCGGTTCAAGTGTTCTTGTATTTCTCGTGTTTGTTGCAGGAACCAATGCTGGACCTGAAACCATGATCCAACATGTTCATAAAAAAAAAAAGAGGACAACTTCAAACGTCCAGGAAGCAGATATGCTTGTCAATCCCCAAACTGGTGAAATGCCAGTGGAACAAAGTAAATAGTCCACCAAAAAAAAAAAAAAAAAGATACATCATAAGAAGTCCGACAAATAGTGGATTTGGACATGAAAATTTTTTAATGTACTGAATATACTTCCTTTACCAGTTTATAGTATGTCTGTTTGGATAGTTTTTCATAACAAATTTTAACCTCATATGTTGTCACTGGATGCTTCTTTTTGGTTTGATGAAACTACTATATTCCAATCCTGTAGTAATTTCTTGAGTTGGTTCTTGCTATGTTACCTTACGAAGTGTTGCCTTGATCAATATGTTTCTATGTTGTGGATTTCCCTTTGTAGGCACAGTCAGTTGTTATGTATCAATATTTGAGTTGCTATTACCATGCACATATTTTTTTGTCCTTAGCTTGTATTTACTTGGAACAACACTGAAAATGACATCGGTTTGGAGGGCAGAAGAAAGGACAACAACCTTATTAACTACAGGATTTGAGTTATACTAGTTGGGCATAAAATGTGTCAATAACTGAGCATTAATGAAATTACACGTATAGCTTGAACTTTGACAGTTAATTCTAAGCAGAATACTTATGCTAAAATTTTTGGAATGTTAGAAAAACATATTCATTATTCCATTATTCTAGTCTTTTTCTCAGAGCAATGAGACAAAACCAATCACCTTACATATCTACATAATGGCATTAATGCAAAAACATTAGAATTCTTAATCTATGCTTTTGTGTTGGTATTCATTAAGATTGTCCATATTGTTTTCATGTTTTTCTTCATTATTATATAGCTCCTGAATCTATAGTTTGAGGTGTATACATATATATAATAAACTGACCTGCTATAACAAAGGTCATGCACATATACAATGCAAGGCAAATACCCGAAGTTAAGATGCTATTATCATCTTTTTGCAAGCAGATTCGTGGATACCAATCTTTAAAAATACATACTGTAGAGTTTCTCTTTGAACTTCTTAAATAGGCAAAAATGGTTGTGAAACTATTACTAGTTACAACCTTTACTTAGCTAAACAAATGATTTGTCACTATTTGTACTGAGTTAAATTTTAAGTAATCTGAAATATTTTTTGGTTGAGGCTTATATATTTTTATGTTGTTTTGAGAATATAGCTATTTGTTATATAATGCATACATATATATAATGTATGTGAAAGTCTAAAATGATAGGGAATCGAAATAGGAAAAGATCAAGATGAATCAACATTTTTAACTAACATGTTGAGTTCCTTCGATGGCTGTGTAAACATGGTGTTTATGCAGTATTGGATGTTTAAATTAAAGTAAAGCATGTAATAGTACAATATAATGAATATGTTGAAGATATTTATTAATTTATTTATATTATAAAAACAAATCATGAATAGAATTAAGATATGCCTATATATAATTTTATATATAATAGATATATAATGTTGTAATCGTATAATGTAACTTTTTATTAATTTTATATATAATAGATACATAATTATTAAAAGCCAAAAAGAAAAAAAAAAACCCTTTTCGTCAAAGAATACCATTCCAGACTTCCTGCTAGGAATCATCGGTGTGAGTGGTGGCGACCTATCTTGGAGTGTTTGAGGTAACCTGCAAAAACTGGCACTGATAGTTTGAGATTTGGTTTAACGATGCCTCGCATTAAGCACGTCATTCGAAAACTACCTTCTCAACCAAAACCTACTCGAATATTACGTAGTCAGGCAGCTTCAAGAAGTGGTGCACAGCCTAAACAAAAAGAACCAGCTGAATAGGAAGGAGATACACCTATCTATATTTCAGATTCCGATGACGGTAGTCCAAGAAATTCCGAATCCGAAATGCGAGATGAACCAGTAGATGATATATTGAGGAAAATGTTTCCCGGGGAGGGAATGAAGCATGAGTGTGCTTTGAAACAACCGGCTAGTGATTGAAGTGAATTTATCTGCAAGAAATTTTAGTCCGAGAGAATGGTCAAGGAAATCAATTGCATTTGGAAAACCACCATGGATGGAGGAATTGAAACAACTAAACGGGTTCGAATCAACGCTCTCACATCAAAGATGGGATAATCTATCTAAGCATTGCACCCAGGTATGTCCGAGGTTGGTAAGGTTGTTTTATTGCAACATTTTTTTCAAAGAGACTGATGAGGGGAATTTAGTTGCATACCCTTTGGTGAAAGGGGTTAAATTGGTGTTAACTTTAGAACATGTGAACAAATTATTTAATATGCATTTGGGTAGTTATAAGAGTTCCAAATATCGTTCAATGAGTTGTTTGGGTAAGGGGGTATTCAGATGAGAGATTTCTCGTGTGCTTTGTGGAGGTAGTATATTAGATGTGATATTACATAGATTTATGTATTTTAGACCTTTTATGCTTAACATTTAGTATATTCACTTTACCTTTCTTATGATTTTTATGCATTATTTATATTTATGAGGGTAATTTGGATTATTAAAGTTAAATAATCTTAATA
>JAXGGT010016999.1:0-17416 GCA_035583425.1 Marsdenia floribunda
ATATATTCATCAATATCAATTAATATTCATTAATATTTACATCTTTATAACTCTATCTTTGTCCAAAATATTTATCATTTTATATATTTTTTGACCTTTTTTATTTATAAAATTAAATTGGTTTTAATAATCATTAACACTTGACATAAATACTAATTTTAATAAAGGTGTTTAAAAACCAAATTTATCATCAACCGGTAAAATAATACATATTCATCGGTTCCATTCGTGATGTTGAATTGTGGTTAAATAAAATATAATTAATATGCAAAATATTCTCTAGCATTGTGTATATATATATATGAGAATTTTAATTTAAAAATATTTAATAATTAAATGATGGTAAATGTATCATTTTTAATTAAAAATATTTAGATGATTAAAATTTTGACAAATAATAACATTAATGTCAAATTCTAATTATTAAAAATTTTAACCCATATCTTAGCTAATCAAATCATATTTAAAGAGACAATGACTAATCAAACCTACTAGCTAATATGGTCATATCTTCATTTATAATAATAGAATTATTATTTTTTTATTAATTAAATTAATATATATGTTATTTTTATTAATTGAATAATATTTTAGAGAATATTCTATTAAAATAAAGAGAGGTTGTAAAAAATTTTTTGAGTCCTTTTTAAAGATATATATATATATATATATATATTATTTCATAATTATTTTGAATGACAAATTATGTATTATATTTTTATAGTGAATATGTTTTAACATTTTATTTTTTTAATAATAATTCATTTAAAAAAAATGAATATTAATAAAATAATAATAATCAAATTTTTAAAACATAAATAAATAAATAAATAATTGATTTGGAAACAAACTTTTAAACATTAAATTAAAGGATATTAATAAGCGACAAATATTAATAAATATTACTGGGAATTTTTTTTTTTTTTTTTTTTTTTTTTGGTTTAAGAAAAGAACCTCACAATGTCTCAGCACTTATTTTCTCTATTTATTTTTTATTATTACAATGGAGAGAATATATATATATATAATCTAAATTTCTAATATTTATTGATTGATATTTTTGTTTAATACATTTTAAATTGATATATACTTTATAATTAATATTTATTAATTATTTTTTATATAAAAAACTATATTAATATTTTCGTATTTTCTAAAATGAATATTTTTTTACGTCTAACATTACTTGAATTTATGATCTCTTTAATTATAAATAAGATAGCTACTAAATGAACTATACTTTCAAGTAAAAAAGAATAGGAAAATTAGTTGTTTTCATCCATAACGTATTAATTTTTTATCCGAATTGATCCCTAATTTTTATTTTTATTTTTTTTTTATTTTTTGATCCTCCTTCTTTAACTTTTTAGTGGAATTAATCCTCTCGTTTAATTTTGTTAGAGTATCGATAAAATATGGTACATATCCAAAACGTAATCTACTTGTATAGCAAACGAACATAATTTTAAAGCTTCATTCCCTTCCAAATTGTAAAAATTTGATTAAGGTTTGGTCACTAAAAATTTTTAATAATTTAGATAAAAATTGTGGGTTTATAATTGGAAAAGAGAGAAAATTTTTAAAATTACAAATTTATCCTTTTAAACAAGTTGATCACATATTAGAGGAGTGTTATTTTTTAACGATATTTTAATAGAATTAGACAAAAGAATTAATTGCGCTAAAAAAAAATAAAAACATAGATAAAAAAGATAAAAAAATAATAAAAAAAATATTTAAAGATAAAAAGAATAAAATCTTATGTAATAACAAATAATGAGAACAAGGTAGTCTAGTGGTATGGTTCGAATATCATCAGAGACGATCTTATGCTGAATTTCAATTATGTACTGTAATTTTGAGGATATGCCTCCGTAGATTTTTTCCGAATTAATCAATAAGAATACCATATTCTCCCAAAAAAAAAAAAAAAAAAAAAATTGTTAGTATTAATTAACAGCGGGCGGGTCGGGGTGGAATTGGTGTGTATTCAGTGAATACTACGCAGTCGGATGGTTTGGTAAAATAATAGTGTGTAAAAGGTAGTAATAGTAGTGGATCGAGTGATATACATTGGAAAGTGTGAGCATGTTTGGGGAAGCATAGTTAGCAGCAGTACAGTAGTAGTAATGAGAAATGGTGGTCAGAGGGGGAGGGGTCGAAGGAAAGAGTTAGATGATCTGCGCCACCTGATTAATGGTTGACCTTTTTCTGCTATTACTATTACTACCACTACTAATACCGCGTGAATAGAATTCAAATTGCTTTGCTTGGAGTGGACAAAGAAAGAGTTGGTACTTTGTAAACATGCAACCACTTAATTGCAACCGCCCTTTTTGTTGACTCCAAATTATTATTATTATTTTGAAATTATTATTATTACACAATTTCAAATTCTTTTAATTTAATTCACTTAAATATTCTTTTATTTTATTTTGAAAAAAATTTATATAAAATTAATTATTATAGTTTTAAAGTTTTTTTTTTTAATTTTATTTTATTACTTGTCATTTTATTTAAGGAAATTACTTGTCATTTTAAAAAAGAAAAATTACTGAATTTGATTCCTAATATTTATATCTTTGATATAATTGAATTATTTTTTTTTTTGTTCTTTTATTTAATAAGTTTTAATGCGTAACGGACATGTGCATTTCATCTATCTTTTTATTAAAATTTATTATTTGGACACGTTAAATATTAATGAACTGAGGAACCAAATATATACGTATGTCATATATTGCAGACCTACTACTAAATAAAAAGAAGAAAAGAGATCAATCGTAACAATAATCATAACCAAAATTGATCAATTTTCTTTTTTAAAAATTACAAATTATATATATTTGTCACATTATTTAATTAAAATATTTTTTCTTTTTTTTTTTCACTAATTACATTGTAAAATTTTTATAATATTATTAATAGTTTCTCAATATGTTTTTAAATAATATTTTATGATTGCAAATAAAACATAATACAATTTAAATATATATATATATATAAATTCATATTTTTTTAATTAAAAAGATTAAAATATTTATTTATTTTACGTTTTATTTTAATAAAAATAACTAATAAATATGAATTATATAACATTAATGATAAAAATATTAAAGAAAAATTTTATTTAATATACCTTTATTATCTTTCTTCTTTTTTTTTTTTTTTGAATGGAAACATTTGTGTGTATTCGTTTTAAACATTTCAAGTCGGTTTTACATGTGTAAAGTCAAATAGTCACTTTCTTCAATCTTGATTGATTCCTAATGATGATAAGCCTATTTGGCTGAATTTTAGCCATAATTAATTACTCCCTCATTAATCTTATTAATTGTTGTGTATAAATAATATATATATATATATATAGTTTTTAGCATATTTTATTTTAATTGGACAAAACGTCCTTCCAAATAAATTTTGATAAATTTTAGTTACTGAAGTTTACGTTCAAACATGTGTAAGTTCCCATGAAACGTATTTTTTATCATTTACAATCTTATTAATTAATTTACATTAACAAAATTTTTTTTTTTTTCAATCAAACTATCTCAAAAAAGGAAATAGTCAAGAATGAAAGAAATTGAAAATTAAATAAAAAGAAAAGAAACGAGGTTTATTAATATATGAATTGGTTAATAAGATTGTAAGTAATAAAGTAACTTTTACGAGACATATACGTGCCAAATATGTAAATTTTAGTGGATAAAAATTACTAAAAAAAAAAAAAAAAAAAAAAAAAACTCTTTGTCTAATAAAAATAAAATGAAGATTTGATTATCTAAAAAATATACTTATTTATCTAAATCATAAAAATATAGAGACTGAAACAATATATATATATATATATAAATTTGATATCATCAATTTGAAAGAATTCTAGAGATTCCAAGAGTAGAGCATACAATGTCATCTTTGAGAGATTCAAAAAAAAAAAAAAAAAAAACTTGAAAACGAGGTAAAAAACTTACTAAAATTGGTGGTAGACATCATCTAAACACATCCACCGCAAAAAACAATAAAAAAAAAAATCGCATTCCTCAATCAGCGCACCAAAACCAACCAAAAGACGAGATCTGGAAACCCGGAAAAATTCCACGCTATCTAAAGTCACGGTTTGGATAATCCTTCCTACTAATACTTCTCCTCAACCAATGACTCGTGACTTGTGTTCAATAAACGAGTTTTTTTTGCCTAAAATGGCCTATTTTTTTAAAAATATTCCTTTGTTTGGTCCTATTTTAAAAGTATATGTCAAAATAACTTTGACTTATTCTCAAAATAAATCATATTGAGACCCACCTTTATAACTCAATTTGAGATTCGGTTATATTAGGTCTTATTATAACTTATTTTAAGAATGAGTCCATGATGGTCCCATTATGTTAGAATATAACTCATTTTGCATATGTATCTTAACATAAGGACTCATATTTAGAATGAGTTGTAAAGGGTCCTCCTAGTATATCTCATTTTGGGCATGCGTCCTAGACTAAAGACTCATTCTTAAAATGAGTTCTTAAGCAGTTTCAAATTCTAAAAAATATATGTTACATTTTTCTTATGAAAAATAATTAAAACTATATCAAAGTCATAGAATTAAAATTATAACAAAATAAGTAAGTCAATAAGAAAAAAATTGTTTATAATGAATATTTTTTGGTAAAAAAAGATATTTCATTAATATTAGAGAATGTAAGAGTTCATGTAGTGGTGCAAGGCATCATTCGACTCACATTCATCAAAATATTGTACAAAAGATTTACCATTAATATCATTATCAAAAGTTAATTTTATAGGCCTGTCTAGGAGTAAGCAAAAGATCGACTTCCTCTTCCTTGTTGGCATTAAGCTTCCTAAGTTGGCAAGGTTGTTGGCAACAAAATTTGCTTCTCAATACCTACTAGCCAAGCTACAACGTGGTATTTGCTGCAGTGGGCGCTCGCATTCACCAGATAATAGATAAGTATGACAAGGATTATCGGTTCGAGAAGAATTGTTATTGCCACAAGTTCTTCTATTATGTCCCAACATATGACAATTATTGCATCTCGAAAGTGAATTAGGATGTCTTGCATCCATTGAACATTGATACCTCCTAGATCGTAGATGACCTCTAACTTTTATTTCATTCTTAACATACTTTCTCCAAATTATTAATGGAAAAGGATGTGTAGTGTGCTGCCTCGCCTCGATGTTGGCTGAAATAATGGACAATCTTGCCGTATACAAACTCAACTAAAGCCTTTAGAAGTAATGCACGATGTTTCTTTAGAACACTATTCAAAGATTCTGATAGGTTTGTTGTCATGCAACCATACCTGTAACTACCATCATATGCTAGTGTCCATTTTTCACGATCTATTGCTATCAAGTAGTTAAATGCTTCCACGTTCTTACTTGTTAATCCTGCCTTGTACGTCAATTCAGATAACTCTTTCTTCTTGAATGTCACTTTGAAGTTTACCCTAACATGCCTTAAACAAAATCGATGAGCTACATGTGGTGGATGCCATTCAGGCTGACGACTAACTCCACTCAAAATACCTTTATGTTTATCAGAGACTAAGCAAATATCTTATTGGGTACCACATAATGTCGTAAAATCCGTAAAAACCAATTCCAACTTGTAGTAGATTCTTCATCAACAATTGCAAATGCCAAGGGATAAACGTGGTTGTTTGCATCCCTACTACTAGCAACAAGAAGAACTCCTTTATATGCACCTCTAAGGACTGTACCATCTGTAGAAATTACTGGTCGACAATGGGTAAATCCAGATATAGATGCCTTGAAAGACTAAAAAATGTAGTAAAATACCTTATCATTTTCAGAACTAGATTCATGGTGTTTCCAATGTAAGATTGTACTTGGATTTGCTTCTTGTAAAGCACACATGTATTTCGATTGGTAATTTTTTAAATGTATCATTCCAACTCCCGAACAAGAGCTCAATTGTAGTCTTCCTTGCATACCATCCTTTTTTTGTAGGAAAAACCACTTTGAAATAACTTATGCACTTCTTTTTGGACAACAACACTTACATGAGTCACTGGGTCAATCCTTATGATATGTGTGATGTTCCTTGCAATATGTGTGTGTGTGTCAAATTTCGGTGGTTGTTGTTCACAACTTGCATAACGCATGTGTGATCAGGTTTTAAAACTGAAATCTGCCACTAATTGTGTGAACTCTTATTTGCTCTAATATTAATGAAATATCCTTTGTTTACCAAAAAATATTTATTAGGAAATTACTATTTTTTTTATTATTGATTTACTTATTTTGTTAATAGTTTTAATTCTTTAACTTTGATATAGTTTTAATTTTTTGTCAAAACAAAATTTCATATTTCATGGGAAAAATGTAACATATATTTTTTAGAATTTGAAACTGCTTCAGAACTCATTTTAAGAATGAGTCTTTAGTGTAGGATGCATGCCCAAAATGAGTTATACTAGGACACTCTACGACTCATTCTAAATATGAGTCCTTATGTTAGAACACATATACAACATGAGTTATATTCTGTCATAATGGGGCCCCCAATGACTCATTCTTAAATTAGTCCTTGATTTAGGACTCATATCCAAAATAAATTATAGTGGAACCTAGTGGGACCCAATATAACTACATCTCAAAATGAATTCTAAAGGTGGGTCCCAATAAGACTCATTTTGAGAATAAGTCAAGGCCATTTTGACATATATTTTTAAAAATAGGGCCAAACACGGAGTATTTTAAAAAAAGTGGGCCATTTTAGGGAAAAACTCTCAATAAACCGGCTACGCTGATACCCATACTCACCATGTACCAATATTTTGATTTTTTTTAATATAATTTGTCACAAATATATATATATATATATATATTTAACAAAAATTTAAAAATCAATACATCTTTAAGTTAAAAAGACTAAAATATGTTTTAATTATATATATATATTTTAATAAAAATAAGGGTAAACCACTTGGGTAACACCCGAACTTTTCCAAAATCCAGGTTTTGCACACGAATTTATTTTCGTCCAAGTTTAGCACACAAATTTTTAAAACATTCCAATCTTGCACTTCCGTCCAACACAATTGTTAAGTCTCATTTTCTGTTAGTCATGTGACTTGCACATGACTTTTTTATGAGAATTTTAGTAATTAGGGTATTTTTAAAATTTTCAAATGACTTAATTTTAAGAATTAAAAAGTTATGGGTTATTATTAAATTTTTTTAAAATTTGAAGATTAAGGTTTTATCCCCTCTTCTTCTTCAACTTTATGTGCTGTCCTTCGCCGCCACCGCCGTCGCTCTCTCCTTCTTCTTCTTCTCCCTTCTTCAGAATCAGCAGGTATTGAGACTCTCCGGCAGATCAAATGCAAATCAATGACATCCCTTCAAGAATCCAAGGACCCAAGTGATAAAATTCGCCTTGGGTTTAAAAATTCAGAGAAAAACAATTACCTAATTGTACCCCCAGAATAAGCAAACGAAAGTACAAAGTTCAGCGTACTCCAAAAAAAATCAGTCAAAGGTGGATGTATAATTGTATATACAAGATGAAAGGTACAGGAAAAAGGAATGCAAGAGACAAAAAAGGATTGCTGTCTAAAATAACAAAAACAGAAGAAAAATTCAATACTAAAAGAAGAGAAAGAATAGCAACAAACTTTAGAGAAAGAGGGAGGAAAAGAGAGAGAATTGAGATCCCAAAAAAGCCACTGGTAAGAATTTCCAAGAAATGAATTCCTAAATAGGACAAAGGTAAAAAGTTTTCTTCAGTGCCTGTGTTTATATGCCTCCTAAATATGTGTCCTTCGCTTTCAAAAATCTAGGAGCTTTACCACACAGTGCTTATATATATAGTTATATACAAATACACATTATATATATAGACACAGAAAGAGGTTGTGGGGTGGGGATGATGACAAGGACTAGGCTGGGGAGGAGGAGAAGGATACATGAGAAAAAGAAGGAGAGAGAGGCGGTGGAGGAGACGGTGGGGGTGTGGGACAACACATAAAGTTGAAGAAAAAGAGGGGATAAGACCTTAATCTTCAAATTTTTTAAAAATTCAATAATGACCCATAACTTTTTAATTCTTAAAATTAATTCATTTAAAAATTTTAAAAATACCCTAATTACTAAAATACCCGTAAAAAAGTCATGTGAAAGTCACATGACTAACAGAAAATGGAACTTAACATTTGTGTTGGATGGAAGTACAAAACTGAGACGTTTTAAAAATTTGTATGCTAAACTTGAACGAAAATAAATTTGTGTGCAAAACCTAGATTTCAGAAAAGTTCGGGTGTTATCCAAGTGATTTACCCTAAAAATAACATTTATTATGAAAATATTAACCAAAAATATAATAAATATACCTTGATTTTGAGTCATGCTTATGATTCAAGATGGATTAGCTCTGTTGGTAGTAGTCATACTTATGATATCAGAGGTCATGAATTTGAGTCACGTTGGAACGAAAAAGCCTCAAAATTTCAATATATATAATATATACCTTGATTTTTTTAATGTGACAAGTGAAGAGAAAAACGATAGAGGAAAAAATAAATTAGGATCCAAATACACGATTTTACCTAAATTTGTATCATGTAATATATATATATATATATATATATATATATATATATTCACAATCAATACAAAAAAAGGGTTATTTGGGTGTTTTTAAACAATTTAATTGGGTATATTTTATTTATTTATTGTTTTTTGAAATTTTGAGGATTTTTACCTTTAATATGTTTCGAACTCATAATCTCTTGGATCATAAGTGAGGCTGCTTCCACTGAACCAAGCCTTCTTGACAATTTAATTGGGTATATATTAGAACTTTTTTTTTTTTTTTCTTTGATGCAATTAATATAAATACATCAAATCTGATATAAACGCTTCAACTCTAAACTCCTCAATAGCCTCAAGACCTATTTTATGTATGAATAAAATAGAAGTTTAAAATTATTTTTAGATGAAAACCTTTTACGATATATATATATTTTAATCTAAGGTACTTTTAATTGTTTAAATATTTATTTTAAAGATATTTTTTACACACATAGTAATAAATGATGTCCAAGACTTTTAATTTTTTGTCAAGAAGGTGTAGCTCAACTGATAGCAGCTTCACTTATGATCCAAGAGGTCATGAGTTCGAGATATGATAGAGGCAAAAATGCCTCAAATTTTCCAAAAAAAAAAAAAAAGACTTTTAATTTTAAGATGTCTTAATAAATATGTCTCAATAATTTTACAGAGTTTCTTTTTATGTAATAATAGAATACTTTCAAGACTTTTAATTTTAAAATACCTTATATATTAGCATATATATAAGAAAACTGTGTCTTTTTGAAGGAACTAAAGGTGAAAATCTTTCAAGTTTGCCACTTCGGCAAGTCGCAATGGCGTGGCCACCTTCTGAGTTCGCATGAGCTCACTTCACAGTAGGACACGTCACCACATCGAAGCTCACTAAGGTTGACTTCACTCTAGAGGTCACTCTCAGTCGATAGTACTAAACACTTAGTAACCATGACACTAGGTACAGAGAAGGTACACCTACTTTCTGTCTTGTGAGGCGCATGAACGTACTTTCCTAATGGGTGTCCTGCTCTTGTTTGGTCACATGATTCCATAAATAAAAAGAAACTCCATTTGAGTAAGGATTCTAATTTTTTCATTCTTTTGAGTTTGAATATTCTTAATACTCTGGTATCTTAGAGAATTTTTGTTGACTTTACCATCAGAGGGTCATTACCAGAGACACCTCCTTCGGTAAGTGACTTGTGTGTAGGTGACTTAGGTATTCTAGCTTAGCTTTTCATCTTATTTAGCACGTAGTTGAATTTGTTCCCAATTAGTTGGTTTTGTTACCAGAAAACATCTTCATTCTTTTTGGTTTAGTTTTTCCGTGTGAAAACCCAGTCACCTCTTTCCTTTCATTCCTCCAACACACACAAAATGGCATCAAAAGGACAGTCCAAAACTTCTGGTAGGCCAAGGCTAAAAGAAGCCGGTTCTACAAACTCTAGCAAGACCTACCCTTCAACAACCATTGTTGTCATGTAGGCCAAATTTTAAGCCAAGTCAATCAATATTCCCCTCAACCCATAGGCTACTTGTCACTTTGCGGTTGGGGAAACCAATAGAAGATCTCAGGGATAGGCTAACTGCCAAAGGAGCCATGCTATTGTCGAGCTACTAGGGGCCCTAGCTAATGCCCTATAAGATGAGGTTGAGTGCCTCAAAAAGTAGAATGAAGCTTGGGTAGAATGGGTGGAGCTGAGCAAACTCATGGCAATAATCGACCAACTACTCCCGCCCCCTGTGCCGGCAACACCAGCTACTCCGACAACCTAGGTACCGAAGCAATCCACGTAGTGCAGCTCGTACCAACACTGAAACTCAAGTAAGGGCCACTGTTGCTAGAACTAGTGCGGCGTGTTCTAAACACCATTACTCGTACTATTTGAGGAGTGAGGTGGGTGAATCCTACCACTCTTCTCCCCCACGTGCCCGACAAGCAGCGCCGCTATGCCACGATTCTAAGAGATTGGGAATGCTACCCTTGCCGCTAGGACACACCAGGTGACATCCAGAGCAAAGGGAGTTAAGGTAGGACCCTTCACGAGGTAGATTAGGGATGTGCCACCAAATCTCTCGCTCATGCTCCCGCAATTTGCCTTGTATTCCAACCAGGCAAGGCTATAGGAACATATCTGTAAGTACAAGCAGGTCATAGTACTCATCACCAACGACAAGGCCATGCTTTGCAGAGGCTTCCCTAGTATGCTAGACTATAAAGCACTCTCGTGGGACACCTCACTGAAGGTTAACTTCATCGAATCGTGGGCGGCAATGGAAAAGTCCTTCTTGGACAAGTTCAATACGACGGGAGTCATCTTGAAGACTCGAGGAGACCTCGCTAATGTTAAGTAATGAAGGCTATTCCCTCCTATCTTCCTTGACAGATTCAAGAAGTTCCACGATGAGATCGAAGGCTTCAGCGATGATACCGTCCTCACCTACTTCGAGGGAGACTTTAGATGAACAACCCTCTACACCGAGCTGTAGTTGAGGAAGCCTCAAACCCTAGGGAAAATGTTCAACATAGCTAGAAATGTTGTCTTGGCCGAAAATGCATCCTCCTCAAGAGCCTGGATTTCCTAGAGGGGCAAAGACCGAGACTCCAATGGCAAGGAGCACAAGACCTCTCCCCACAAGGAGAGGAAGAAGGACAAGAAGGGCAAGAACAAGAAGAATGAGGAAACATACACTCCTTGAACGTGTCCAGGAAGAGCCTCATCTCAATCTTGAAAGAGTAGCATAGAGTCAAAGACCTGACTCCATTGGATCCCAACATGAGGAGTACTAGGGACCGCACGAAGTTCTATGCATTCCATAGGGACCATGGCCACCCTATGAAGAACTGTGTGTAGTTGCAAAGAGCCATTGAATAGCTTCTCTGTGATGGCTACCTCTCGGAATGCAAAGAAGATAACAACTCTCGAGGAGCCAGACATGAGTGGAGTAAAAGAGAAGTTATGATCAACATCATCACAATGGAGATCCCCTCATTCTCCCAATTAAAGAGTCAAATACACTTACTCTGGTCCACTTACACCGCGCCTGTGGTCTTGGCCGATCGATAAGGAGACAATCTCCTTCTCTATATCCTAGTTGGCCACGACCTCGGAGTTAATGTGCACACTATTCATCGTGGATGCAACCTTGACCTCCACAGAAGTGGATAAATGCTTGACGAAAAGGATCCTTGTCAACATAGGTGCATCAAAGGATATTCTCTACTATCAGTGCTTCAAGAAGATGGGTTTGAGCGACTACCATCTACAGCCAAACTCCATGAGACTCGAGGGTTCACTGCTTATAAAATCCTAGTAAAAAGGAAAGTATATCTTACCCTGACGCTAAGGGAGCAGCTTGGCTGCCTGAAGTGAGGAGGTCGAATTTTATGTCATCGATATTGACTCCTCGTACAACGCTATCATCGGAGTTCCTTACCAGGTGACCTTCAAAATGATCACTTCCATGCCACGTCAACGCATCAAATTTCCTACAAAGTGTGGAGTGGGCTGCGTTAGGAGTAGACCCCAATCTCTCCTTGACTACCTAATGAAAGCCAAAAAAGGGCAGAGCTCAGCTTAGAATTGAGCCTCTCGAGCTCGGCCTCTGCCTTCTCTTTACCGCCATTAGCTCTTTGTTGGTGGACCGCAACTTGGCAACTTTAGCTTCTAGCCTAATGACTTTAGCCTTAGTAGCTCCAGCTCGAAGAGAGGAGCTCTCCAAAAATTTCTTGAGCCTGTCCCTCTCTAGACTTACCTTCAATTGCTCACCCAACTCCTTCACATTAGCAGCCCACTCATTCCTCTCTTGGATGACCAGCTCAATTTGGTCCTCAGCAGCCAATTGCTTCTCCTCAACATAGCAGTTGGATTTAGACTTATCTACCCAATAAGCTATCTACATGAGGAAGGAGCAAGATATTAAAAAAGAAAAAAAAAAAAATCCAATTCCTCCAAGAAACTAAACAAGAAGATAAATAAAAAGAAGGACAAGGTGGAGTAGAAAACTTACCTGAGACACATGAGTGCCACATTTTTTAGTGAACTCCTCTGGCCCCATCATGCGTAGTTCTTTGCACATGGAGGGGGTGGCAACTTGGGCCACAAAGGCCATCCCTGCATATCTGGCCAACATGGGATAATCGAAGTCCAAGCCAACCAGAGGAGGAATTGACTTCTCCACTTCCCTCCTAAATTTCCTGAGGTCAAAGACACTCTCAAGGAGCACAAAATCGGGATGAAGCCAAGAGGGAAGGTAGTTGGACCCCCCGTAAGACCCTTTAGGATGCCTAGTAGTTGGCGGAAAGGGTAAAGTAAAAAAGATGGGTTAATAAAAATGATAAGGAACAAAAGGGAATAGAGCCCAAATGACAATGGAAGCAACCTGTAAAAGCCAGAGATAGATTCTATCTCTTGGAAGGAGGAGCATCCTTCCTTGAGACCTCTTTCGTAGGCCTCTTGTTGCCAACTCCCTCGAGCTGGTGGAGGAGGTAGTGTTGATGGTGGGATTGGGGATTTGGGGAGGGACCACGGGCAAAGTGACCCTGTTCGAGATCCTTTTGGAACCCTGAATCTAAGGGAGATTGATTTGAGGGCCATATCCCATAGGCCCCTTGGGAACAGGGTCCTTGTTAAGGGGAGGGTTGTTTGGGAGAGAGTTGATGTGCCCTTGCCTTGTCTATTGAGCTCCCTTCCTGGCATGTCAGACTGATCGAAGTGACATCTCTACAAAAAGAAATAGAGAAAGATTAGCAAGCCAGAATCCAGAATGCCAAAGAAAATCTTCTATTTTTGAATATCGTAAGGATAGTACTTTGAAACATTTAACCCCTTTTGAGAGTTCAGATAATTTGGATAGAATATCCTCGTTGGGTGGAGTGACAATATGGATATTCTTAAGTGTTATTTATCCCCAGGAGTTTCCTTCTCTCATCTGAGCCACCAATCCTAGCCTAATTCAGACTCTCTTCCTTCAGTAGAGTCCATGTAGGGTACATATTGGCCTGCCCCTTGTGATTAGATCCCAACTCCTTCTCCACAGCGTCCATGAATTTCCTTTTAGATTTAGTAAGGTGCAGAGACTTCCCTAGAGAGCTACAGGCCTTAACCCTAAAGAGATTCTTCTTTAGGAAGAAGCAAAAACAATTGTTGCTCTCCACCATAACTTATTTGTCTCTCTAGTTGACCTTGGGGTGGGGAGAGTCAAAAAGTTAGACCTTGGTCTAGCGAGGTCACAAGGAAACTGCATTGAGCACCATCATCAACGAATAATAGAATATTGAGAAGAGAAACTCAGTAGGTTCTACTCTGATCCTGTGGCAAAGTGTCGCAAATTAGATGATCGTCCTTACTATGTTGAAGGTGCGCGAGCTAAACTTGCAAGAGGAGAAGGATATTTATAAGAAAGGGAACTAGGGGAAGTCGGGGCTAGAACTCAAAATGTTAAAGGGGAATTGCCACCTATCTTGAAGACATGGTATAATAGTTGTGAGAGGGGAAAAAACTCTAAACCTAGTAAACTCCCCTTCATCGGTCAGTTTGATCCTAGCCATATCCTACAAAGTCAAGAGACTTAGGAATAGTGCATAGAGTGGGACCTTTGCCTCTTCCACTCCTTCCTCCTCACCATCTTCCTCTATCACAACCAATTCACCCCTGGCGGCTTCTAGTTCATGAAGAACTACCTGGTCTTCTTCAGCATAACCTCCCCCAATCTTAGGGACCTCAATGGGTCCTCTCAAAGTCCTCTCCACTCTGATAAACCTCCTCCACAGTCTGCCTTGCTGTTGATGTCTTTGCAACTTCATAACACAATATGGCTAGGAGCTCTTCATCAATGCCCACTTACTCACTACGTCGGGAAATTCTGACTATCTTGTCTGGATAGGAAGCACTAAACCTAACCCTAAATTCAGATTAGAAGAATGGGACTGAGGTCACTAATAACTACACAAAGGAACCGTGGGTACCTAACCATTGCAACACCCATGAAGATGACCAAGAAACAAAGTCCAACCGAGATTAAATATAAAGACATAAAAGAAAATAGTCAGAACGGAGAACTTATTGTGCAAAATGGATAGAGAAGCTGGAAACGTTGGTGAGTAGATTGAAAGAACTACTCGAACAGTCTAAAAACCTCACGAAACGAGAGTAATTGGAAGGTTGCAAAAGGAAGAAACATGGCTTTTATTTGCTTATATTAGTTTTTTCCTTTTGGTTGCAGAGAGAGTTTGTCTTTAGAAATGACAAGGTGGAAGATGAATGAATATTGAAATTTTGAATAAAAGGGAAAGGAGGGAGGAATCTATTAATAATTGCACATAAAACATAAAGCAATTAGTGTTGTGACACTCGAGGAAGCGTAGTTATCAAGTGATGGCTATTAATGTTGACAGCTGCCTAATCGAATATGAAGCGTTCCTTATCGCGTTTCGAAATGAAGGGGACATCGCTACTTCGAAACAAGGGGCTACTGAAGGAACTAATGGTGAAAATATTCCAAGGTTGCCACTTAGGCAAGCCACATTGGTGTGGCCACCATTTGAGTCCATAGGGGCTCACTTCACTGTGGGACACGTCACCAAAGAAAAACTCGCTCAAGCTGACTTCACTCCAGAGGTCACTCTCAATCGATAGTACTAAGCCTTTAATGAACCTTACACCAGGTACAAAGAAGGTATGCCTACTTTCCGCCTTGCACGGTGTACAAACGTACTTTCCTGACGAGTGTCCTGCTGATTTGTCGCACAATTCCATAAATGACTGTAAACTCCATTTGAGTAAGGATTTTGATTTTTTCATTTTTTTTTTGAGCTTGAATATTCTTGATACTCTAGTATCTTAGCGCATTTTTGCTGACTTTATTATTGGAGGGTCATTACCGGAGACACCTCCTCCGCAAGTGACTTGTTTGCAGGTGACTTGGGTATTCTAACTCAGTTTTTCTTCCCATTCAGCACACAGTTGAATTCGTTTCTAATCATGTTTCGCGTCAAAACTATATCTTTTTATATGTTATGGTCATTTTTTTTTTTGTAGGTACAATTGTTTATATAATTTTATTCTTTCGTGTAATTTTAGTAAAAATTATGTCATATGACTTATGTTTTTATACATTTTGATCTACAAAGCTAAAAGTAAAGAGACGTGTCATTTTTATCTTAAACTTATAATTTACATATATTTTAGTCCCTTAATAGTGATTTACTTGAAAAAATTGGATAAGAAAATCAAATTGTGTAAATAATTATATAAAGGGCAAAGTATCCTGGTTTTTATACATTTTGATCTGCAAAACTAAAAGTAAAGACACGTGTCATTTTTATCTTAAACTTATAATTTACATATATTTTAGTCCCTTAATAGTGATTTACTTGACAAAATTGGATAAGAAAATCAAATTGTGTAAATAATTATATAAAGGGCAAAGTATCCTGGTGACGCTTGAACTTTTTTATATTCCAACTTTTGCACTTAAACCTTTTTTCGACCGAAATTGACACTCCAACTTTTTTTTTGTTCTAAAATAGCACTTCCGTTAGCTTTGACTGTTAAATTTAAAAATTGACCGTTATATTGACTTTTGACAGTGTATTTTTGTAAATAATAACTTTTAAAATTTTTATTAGGACTTAATTATAATAATAATAAAAAAAAACTAGGGGTACTCTTCAATTTATTTTAGGGTTTTGCATCTTTCTATTCTCCTTCATCTTCTCAAACCTGTTGTCCCCGTCGCCGCTC
Organism: Marsdenia floribunda; assembly: GCA_035583425.1. Lineage (NCBI taxonomy): Eukaryota > Viridiplantae > Streptophyta > Magnoliopsida > Gentianales > Apocynaceae > Marsdenia > Marsdenia floribunda. The sequence goes on from JAXGGT010016999.1 coordinate 16,338, forward strand.
ATTGTCGAAGCCGCTAATGCTGTCAATACTGCCCACCCTCTCTAAGACTAGTTAAACACAATCCAATGAAGAAGAACTCTTGGTGAGATGATAGCAAATTTTCCATAAATATTCCTACCTGAATCCACGATAGTGCAACAGATTTAAGATCCCTGTCACTGTCGACTTCAGGTAGGAGCACTCTCTTCTCGACCCATGGCTTCACAGTCGTACTAGGAGTATTCTCAGTGAAGAAACAGTGAGGAAGACAGTAAAAGCTCTTCTCAAGTGAAGAAAATTACATCCAGAAACCCCCTCAAAATCAAAGCTCTCCTAATCTTGAAGATGAAGATGAAGCAAAAGAAGCTGACTTTGATTGGGAATACGGGGACGATGATACCAATGAGGATGGGTTTCTTTACCTTTTGTTAACTCTCAAGAAGATCCAACCAAAAGATTTCTCCAAAACTCCCCACAAGATCCCTCTTCCACATCCTCTTCATCCTTTTACTGAAGGCGGCCTCAATCTTTGCCTCATCATTTACGACAGACCCATTAAGTCCCCTTATAGAATCACCTCACAAGCTGCTCAAAAGAGATTCAAATCTGAAGTAGTAGTACTTCCAGTATTGGTGGCTGTTGGTGGGTTATGGTGGTTCCTAACAGTGGGCGATGGTGGGTTTGAGAAGGTGAGGGAGAAGAGAAAGATGCGAAACCTTAAAATAAACTGAATAGTACCCTTATTTTTTTTTTTTGTTATTATAATTAAGCCCTAATAAAAAATTTAAAAGTCATTATTTACAAACATACCATGTCAAAAGTCAACATAATGGTCAATATTTAAATTTAACAGTCAAAGCTGACAGAAGTGCTATTTTAAAACAAAAAAAAAAAGTTAGAGTGTCACTTTAAGTCGAAAAAAAGTTTAGGTAAAAATTGGAATTTGAAAAAGTTCAGGTGTCAGTAGGATACTTTGTCCTTATATAAATATGGACAAAAAAAAAAAAAGATAAAAAAAATTTATCACATTCTTTCTATAATTATTTTACATTTTTTAATGAGATAATATATATATATATATATATATATATATATATATA
>JAXGGT010017045.1:0-17379 GCA_035583425.1 Marsdenia floribunda
ACGGAAGGACCTTAATCACACAATTTTGATAGTTTGGGGACCTATTTAACCAAAAAAATAGAATAGGGACCTTAACCCCCAAATGCCTATAGTTTGGGGACTAAATGTGCCAATTTGCCTATATATATATTTCTTTAAAATATTTAAATAAAAATAAAATTTATTTTTACATTATAGCATTAAAAAGCTTTTCTAATTGAAATCAATGTAAAATAATATTCAAAATTAATTAAATCAAGTTTAAACCTCTCGTTTTCAAATTAATTCGATGGAACTATAGCTCCATCTAATATTTTATTTATTAATTATTTTTTTCAAATTAAATAATATTTTAATTTTTAACCTAAAAAAATATTAATATCAATATTTTTAAAAAAAAATAAAATAAAATATATATTTTGTTGACAAAAAAAAAACTTGAACACTGATAATAAGATGTCTTTTTTTTCTTAGATATTCTTTTCGCTTCAATATTAAAATGAGTGATCTTGAGCTTGAAATGATTTTATAATGCAATTTAAATATAAATCATCTTAAATTAGTAGAACTATGTCCTAATTTTTGTACAATAAAACAATCCCTTATAGAAGTCCTCATATTTTTCTTTTGTTTTTTAGCTCTTATAATATTATTTATTTATTTTATACCCTAACAATTTACTACAATGGAATATTTACGTTATATATACATATAACACGAAAAATAACACAAAATATTGTCTCTAATCCTAAACATCTTACTCATTAATGAACGCTGAATATTAAAAAGCAAGAATGAGAATAGAAATATAGCATTTACATTAATTATTAAGTAATAAAAAGTCATTGTTATAGTGATATAGCATTTTTACCTATAATCACAACAGTTATAGGTTCAAGTGTGAAAAAGCCTCGTAATTTGTTTTTTGTTTTTTTTAAAAAAAAAATATATTGACAATTTTTTAATATTTTTTCCATAAGAATAACACATTTGAGAAATATTAAATATGTATAAATTAATGAAATAATAGAAAATAAATAAATTTGATCTTCAATTTTTTTTTTTTTTTTTTTTTTTTGTTATTGGTACTATTGATTATTTTTAACTTTTTCCTTTTTTAGAGCACATGATGTCCTAACACATCCTCTGAGACATTGTCTAAGATACATGTATATTGAAAATTCTACTTAATTACTTTTTAAGCAAACAAGTCATATCAAGTAAAAAGTATTGAATTCAATATTGAAATAGTATACCCAATATATTATAATATGTCTAAAATGTAATACTAGTTTTTGGCGTTGTATCTCCTAAAATATCTTTTAAATTATGGTATTAAATATCAATAATATGAAATCATATGTATTAGTTTAATGAACATTAAAAATTAATGTCTGTTAAGTGAATATTTATTATTTTTTTAAAAATAAAAATTACTAAAATACTTTTAATTTTCTAGATTAATGTAAAAAAGTTTTTTATTTTTTTATTTTTATATCATTTTGTTATTATAATTATAACTTTTTTATTTTAACAAAAGTATAAATACAGATTTAATAGAAGTTAACGTCGTTAATTGTTGAGGTTAATTAGATTGACACATATTTTAATTATAGTAGTGTCTTAGATAGTGTTTTAGAAAATCCTCATGTGGTGTAATTTTTAATAAATGTTTAATTAATTAAAATACTGAATAAATATTGAATTTTTTATTTTTTAATGTTTTTATTTTTATAAGTCCCAACTTGGCGCAGGATTTTCTAATACACTTTTTTACATCATTGTCTAAGACATTAGTAAAATTAAAATGTCGTGTCACTTAGTAATGTCATTAACTTTTTAAATCAATATTTATAATTTTTTATAAAATAAAAATTATTTTAATATTTTTTAGGTTTATATATATATATATATATTTAATGTAATTATAGTTTTTATTTTGGTGTTTTAAACAATGTAGCAAAAAAAGTGGCGTTGTTCAACTTGGATTATTGAAAGAGACTCGTTCAATCCCAACAGAATTTTTTCAATATATATGGTTTTGTTTAAATCAAAGATAAAAAATAAAAATAAAAGTTTATCTCAAAAAATATAAAATTCATATTATATATTTTATAGTAATATTTAATATTATATTTGCTATAATTCTGATTATTTCGAATATTTTGAAGAAAGAAAAAAACTATAAATCTTTCTTTTTATCGGAAAATAATATATATATATATATATATATAATACAACACGTAATTAAATTCGACTATATATTAAAAGTCATTTGAATCCTATAAGAATTCTACATCTTAATTACTATTTTCTATAAAAACCCTTATTACAACTATAAGAAAACACCTACACTTCAAATATATATATATATATATACGTTACCCTACCCTCATGGATGGATCAATAATATTAAAGGTGATCGGAAATTGCTCTTAATTATACTTAGGTATACGTTACCCTACCCTCATGGATGGATCAATAATATTAAAGACGATCGGAAATTGCTCTTAATTATACTTAGGTATACGTTACCCTACCTTATAGATGGATCAATAATATTAAAGGCGGTGAAGAAGTTGGGGAGTTTTTTGCTTCTTGGGGTGAAGGTCATTATGGGCGATTTTGCGCCTATGGTTTCGCATGTAGATTTGGTGGCACTTTTCATGACTAAATTATTGAAGTTATCCACTTATCATATGGCCTTTGGTATACTATCTATTATTTCTGTCATAACAGTAGTCTATCATCCCAATTTTTATTTTATTTTATTGTGTTTTACCTTTTTGAAAAGAAAGAAAAAAAGAAAATACTTTTATTTCTCTGTATTCGATAGTTGCTTTTTGGGTAACTCACATTTTTTCCCTCTTTTTCCTCTATTGAAGCAATTTATACCCTATTTGCTTGTTCGATTATTAAATATCTTGTTTACTTTTTACATTAATAAACATTTCTTTTATTTAATTTTATTGTACAGTGTTTATATATATATATATATGATTTGTATATATTGGTATATGCATATATTTAATTTTATTAATAACTTAACAAATATAATTTATTTCAAAGTTAAAAGTTATATTAGTAAAAATAAATAAAAATAATATATATTATTAGATAAATGAAGAGAATTGTATTTTTTCCTTTTTTTTTTTTTAAGAGAATTCTGTTCAGCTTAATTTTTATTTTCTCACCCCTATATTTATCTTAATTTTATGATAATTTATTTTACATAATTACGGTAATTACTAACCTTAACACTCTAAATGTTAATTTGAACATTTACAAGATTTTCGATTTTTTTTTTTTTTTTAAATCTCAACATAAATATCAAAATACATACAACAAATATGACGATTATGTCTTCGAATTCTGATCTGACTGCTCATAAAAACATTTTTATTTTATTGTTTTTTAAATTTTAATTTTGCCAATACAATAACTAATGCATTTAATATATATATATATATATATATATATATATATATATATATATATATCATTTCAATTTAATACAAAACATTTAATAAATTCATATCATAAATAATATATAAACTATAAAATCGTGTTGTTTTTGGGGTTAGGGAAAAGCAAGCATTCATGTGTAATGTATGTATATATATATTAGAACTTCCGAAATTGTTATAATTAGTGACATTTAGTGAAACATAAATCATCGTTGCTTGCAAGGTTTGCAAACTATAGTTAAATTCTTCTACTATTGTTCCTGAACGCTGATATATAGTAAAATTTATTATTAAAATTTGGTGGTTGTATTACACAGAAATTTTCCTATGGTTTATTAGTGATTGTTTAAAGGAAAATTATTGATTATAGTCCTATAACTATTTAAAAATACAGAACTAGATACGGTAATCCTTCCCTCCCTCAAAGAAAAAAAAAAAAACTTTCTCCCCACCGATTCTTCTTCCTCTTCTTCACTTCACTATAATGGTGGGAGCGGTGGGAGTGGGGGAAGGTTTATTTCTTTAAATTTGAATGCTTTCTATTGTCACTTGCAGATTTGAATTACAGAGATATCACTGATGATGATAAGAAACAGAAATATTGTGGCATATATTGGATGTGCTTTCTTTGTAATTTTTTCACAAAGTTCTCTGTTCTTTTGCCTTGCGGTTTGGCCTCGGAACAAACTATTAGAATTTTCTTTCTTCTTGGTAAAAGTTAGAGCATTTTTTGAGTGCATCCAAAGTTTTCCTTCTGCATTTGTATGATTGTCCTTTTCTTACGTATATTGTGACAACAAATTTCTTGGAGCATGCATTGGAATGAATCTGGGAAAAAGTTGAAGCATTGCTCTGTCGGTGCCACATGTGGCGTTCAGTCGGGATATCCGTTTTTTTTTTTTTTTTTTTTTGTTATTGTTAGTATAGAAACTGGGATTTATATTACTCGTAATTGTTTACTTGTATTTTTAGGGGTTATTTTGGATCTGGGCTCCGCGGTGGGGGCGTAAATTGGTAAAGTATTAAGTACAATGAGTGTCTCTTGATTTAGTTCATGAGTTCACTGAACTTTTCCCATGAGGTGTGTATGTTTAATGTAGTCTGAACTGCCTACTATCCATTGAAACTTCCCTTTACTCGCTCTGATGCCGAGGTTCGGTAATTGGGTTAGTAATCATAGGACCTAGGAATAGTTTTTAGTTTTCAGTAGAAGATTGGAAATTGGGCATGCTCTAGGAAATGGGATAGTTTTATGCAATTTGGGATCATAAAGCAGGGATTGAAAATGACCAAGGACCGAAATGGGAATGATTAGGGTTTTTTTTTTTTTTTTTTTTTGGAAGGAGGGAAGGGATTACCGAAAATACCCTAAAAAAGAGCGCATGTGAAAAGGAAAAGATTTTGGCGGGAAAGAACTACTTCAGAATTCGAAAATAGTTATAGGATTTAGTTTAATATTTTTAAAGAATTATGACCAAGTTCAGGAAACGTAAATAGTTATAGGACTAAAGTTGAGAATTTTCCTTGCTTAAACTAATGTACATATGTTATCTAGAATTCATAACATTCTAACTTCATTCTTTGACCTACTCATTTCGTGATATTCATAACATATCGAAAGTACGTATATATCTTTTTATACAACAAGGACGGTCTCAACTAATTAACCTTAGTACCACTAGGATGATAGTCGCGATGCGGCCCAAATCGTGACAAATATTTTAATATAAAAATAATATTATATTTTTCTATTTTTAATATAAAATAATTATTTTTTCTTAAAAAATAATTATATGTAACATCTACATATTATTAACAAAAAAAAAAAAAAAAAAAAAAAAATCTTAAAGTATCTTTATTAATGAAAAGATTTAACATAAATATTTAATGTTAAAGAATTATATGTTTATGTATATAAAATTATTACCATTATAGTAAATTTAATTATAATATGTGATGGATGTCTTTGGTAGAATTCTGCCAAAAGTTTGAAACAAAAGTTCTACTTATGTTATGAAGGCATGTCATATTCATGACCTTTTGCAAGAATTTTGTTTGTAGAAGAGTGAAAAAGAATGATTTTTCACTTGTTTTACGAAAAAAATGTTTCCCACCATACCGTGGATGAGCATTACCCTGTGTCCATTCAAAATCAATATTGTAAGCTTCTTCTTACACGAAAATCATGTCCTTTCTATTCTATACACATTTGTTCTAAGTATATAATTTCTAATGCATTCAATATATGCCCTAACTTGTTTTGCAATCATGAAGAATTACAGGTATGTGCTCTTTTTTTTTTTTTTTCTTCCGTTTATCTTTTTCCAAAACTGAATGTTTTTCAACACATTGAATAATTTTGTATTTATTATATTCTGAATTGAAGGTATTGGAATTCTTGTAGTTGGCTCTAACTTCGTCCTTTTCGGATAACTAAAAACTTAATTTTCATGTTGATGATGGTTTTGGTAACTCATCATGCAGCAATTAGGACACTGGTTAGTTAGACATCTTCATGGATCAATCATCACCCATGCTACGTAGGTCATGCTAACTGGTATTCGAAATATTTTAAGACGTAGGTCATGCTAATTGGTATTCGGAATATTTTAAGAATCAAACTTATTAAATATAAATTTTATAGAGATTAAAATAATTTAACTTTTGAATAAGTGATATATATAAGTACAACAAATTTAAAAGGAGTTAAGAGATAATTCTATTATTTCAGTTGTAAATATATATGTATATATATGAATTTATTTAAAATATTTAAATCCGAATAACATTTCTATTTATATTTGTATAAATTAAAGTTTTGTAATATAATAATAATTTTGTGGTAATTAAAATTTCACCTAATTATCCTTTTACTTTTATTTACTAATTATCCTTTTACTTTACCCTAATTATTTATTACTCATTACTAATTATTAATTACATATATATATATATATATATATATATTTTATTTTATCATAACGAATCACAGACTAACATGTGGCAAGATATTGTGGCTCCCTTCCTCTATAAATAAAAAAGCAAGAGAGAGCTTCAAGCAAGAGTCTTGGAGATAGAAAAGCTATGCCATATCGGATCCTTTCTCTTCCAAGTCCAATTCATCTTCAAGATTAAGCCTCAAAGGACCTCGGAGTCATGATATCAAATTCATTCCAAGATCATGTCCAAAGATAAATCTATTCCATGAGATCAAGCCAAAGATTGAGATCAAGCCAGCGGCTCTCGAAGATAAATCTATTCCATGATCAAGTTAGAAGACCCTTGGAATGATAGGTCTAATATCGATATCATTTGATGGATCGAGATCAAGCCCAATGGCCCTCGAAGATAGATCCTTTCCAAGATCAAGTCAGAAGACCCTTAGAAGGATAAATCCAATATCGATATCATTTGATAGATCGAGATCAAGCTCAAAGGGCCCTCAAATCCATTGACGAAAAGAATCAGCAGATTAGATAGAGATTGTACTCATTTATATTTGAATTAATGAAATACATATATTACAATTGATTTTGTATTTGCATTATTTCTATTTAATTTTGCAGATGCGAAATTGTCGTCCACAATTTAGGGACGCTAGTGGGACAAATCTCTACCACTCATCTCTATTCCGTTAAAGTCTCAACAATGGAGTGAAAAAAATGAATGTATCAATAAAGCTGCTTTGAAGAGTGTTACTTCGGATGCAAGCACTGACATTTTAATTTTTGAAACATATGTTGGGTCCACTACTCAAGCAAAAAGGGGCACATTGTCATTATCATATCAAAGATATGATTTAACAAAATCAGAAGGCATGGATCCCGTTTTAGACTCTACAAACGTTGTTCAATGAAATCTAATACCCAGTCCTAGTGATTATGAAGATTTTAATGTAAGTTCATCAATCATGTCTATTATAATAGTGGAAGCTACAATATTTAAAGAACAATTGGCGAATTTGACCAAACTTGTGGAAGATCTTGTGAAATGATCTACACAACAAGATCTCATAATCGCCCATTGATGAGTGAAAATGGTAAGTCCAATCAAACTGCATGAAGATGTGTTGAGGAAGCACGAAAAGATGCTACCTTCCAACGAGGAGAAGAGTCCAATGATTCTAATGCAATCAAAGTCACTGAAAAACAATCTCAAATGGTTGATGGATCTAAAACAGTCCAATAAGAACAAACAATTCATATTTTTGCTGGTGGACGCATTTCAACGAATGAATTGAAGAACTTTATCGAAGGTATATTAAATGATAAAAGTGCAGAAAATTCAAAATCTTCATTTGGATATTCAAAGTCATATTCAAGGAGAATCGAAAGTTTGAAGATGCCCATAGGCTATCTTCGTCCGAAGTTGCAGCAATTTGATGGTAGAGGTAAACAACACATAGTCTGTTTCGTGGAAACATGCAACAATGCTGGTACAGATGGAGATCTTCCTTTAAACAAATTTAACAAATAGATAAAAATATCACAAAGTCAAATTCTTTTGTTTTAGGTAAGCTCAAGCATGTATAGTAACTTGTTGGTTTAACCGAATTCGGCCCTAACTATAGTCCACCTAAGAAGGCAAAAACTTATAAAAGTGGGAACTTTTCACCATGCTTTATGGGTTCAAAACTTATAATTTGAAATATGTTCTTCCAACTAATTTCTAACAAATTTGAGCCAAAAACTTATGTATTTTAGAGAAGACTTAAATAGTTTTAATAAAATAAATTTTATTAATAATAAAGAAACATAAATTTTTAGGTAAGAATCTTTAATAAACTAAAAATCTTTAGAAAATTAACAAGAATCTTCAAAAAATTAAAAAATATTAAAAGGTGAAAAATATAAAATAGTTAAACATCTTCAAGTAAACAATTTTTGAAATAAAGAATAAAAGAAGAAAAATCTTTTAATAAAAAATAAAAGAAAAGAAAAGAAACAAAAAATAAAAAAATAAAACTAAAACTTGTATGTGTACACATATGAAACAAAGCGGCAGGTCATGAAGAGAATAATAATAATAACAACCTAAGAACCATATATATACACACACATATGCGGCTCAATCGCTTTCCATTTAAAAAAAAGAAAATCCTTTTTTTATTATTATTTTTTAAATTTTAAAGATTCAAGAAAAGAATTTTTTTAAAATAAGACGAATCAACTATTTAATTCAGATTATACAGTATAAAAGGAACAAAAATTCAAAATTTTTATTAAAAAATGAAATATAAAAAAAAAAAAAAAAAATCGAATAATCTATTTACTCACTTTTTATGATCTCTAAAGAAAAATTTGAAATTACACCTATTTGATTTCTGAGTTCCTATCTAAATATCATAAAATTTGACTTAGAATCTATCTAATATATTTAATAAATCAAACCTAAGTCTAAAGAGATTGAAGAATTAATATACCTCGTTAACGTTCATTCATTGACCAACTTCTAAAATGTAAGACAAAACTTATGCTTTCTGGAACTCAATAACCCCGATAAAAAAGAGAAACCCCAACTCTTCGGCAATAAACTAATAAAATATGTAAATAATAAATATTATTACTTAAAATTTCTAAATTTCTTTATTTGCCCTTGATAAATGGGTTAAATATTACATTCTAGCCTCTTTACAAAAAGTTTTTTCCTTGAAACTTAGAACATTATCATTGCTTAAGAAATAAAATATCAATTTAAACTTAAACTATATTAAATGCAAACCACACATGCTTCCACTGCGTACTTTATTAAATATAGTACCTTAGTTTACAAGCTTAATGAAATCGAATAACTATCAATACTTTTGAATCTTGTACTTACATTCTACACTTACTAGATTTTAAAAAAGTCTACGCATATCCACATGATAGTCTATTCGATCAGAACTTATCTCACACATTAAGCGGTAGAAATATTTTGACATAATATCACTATTGACTAAATCATTTACTATCTTGTTCTTTTTCTTAATTTATGACACAATTCCTAGTTATATTAACCCAAATTTCAACCATAATTAAAAATCAAATTATCACAAAAAAAAAAAAAAAAAAGAAGAAAGAAAGAATTCATTATCTAGTCAATTCAAATAATCACAAAGGAAATTCATTATCTTGATCTTATTCACTGTGTGCTTTTAAACATGTTTTTAATCTTAAGGTTGATCAAATCTCCAATTTATTCTTCTTCTTACCATGAATATGTCATTGATCAAATCCAAACAACTAATAAAATCAACTAAAAATTAAGTTTTCTTAATAGAACAATAACACCTTAATATATCAACAATTTTCATTCCAATTATTTCTAAAAAGTTTCATCCTTAAGGTTAAATTATGAACCTATTTTAAAATATAATTATAATCCTAACTCATATCATACTTTTTTTCTTACTTTTCTTCTAATAACAACACAAAAGTATTTCAAAAAGAGTATAAATAATCCTTATCTAAATAAATGAAAATTTTACACTCTAAGAAGATGAATTAACAAGAAATTCTATATAGATATTTTAAAATAAAGAAATTTACTCAAAATTCATCACCAAGCCAAAGAAACCTCCAAAATTGCAACCTTATAATTCTTGTTGCGAAATACAGCGGTGACACAGGCAAGAATGCAAAAATCCCAAACAAATTTGAGCTAAAATTCAAGGAGAAGCACTCAAAATATTTCTGGTGAGGTCACCAGCAAAAGTGGAACTCCAAAAAGAAAAGAGAAGAGAAGAGAAACGGTGAAAGGAGGGAAAGATTAACTCAAAATCCAAACAGTGATGGTTTTATTCAAAAACAGAGTTTCCCGTTAATTGACACCTCGTCATTGGGTCCTACCACATTAAAAACCCATTTCTTAAAATATATTAAGAAATGGAGGGGGCCACTGATAGTACAACAAACATCTGGAGCCTCACTACGTAGCTGTCAAATACAAAAGGTTTCTGCCCAGTTACCGAAGTGAGAGGACGGTGAGGTGACGAGCTGGTGGAAGTGGGCAAAGTGACTAGCTGAATAAATGAAGTAACGCACTATGTGATTCTAGGAAGCTTCCAAACTCTTTCATTAGTAAGGACCAAATTAATAATAATAGGTTTTACATACCACACATGGACACCAACTTTACAAAAGACATTTCTCATTTCTTTCATTGCAAGGAAAAGAGCCTTGAGAAATAAGTAAAATGTCTTGGCTTACAAGGAAAACGGTAAAGTCTCTTCCTCTCCTATAAATACACATATCATCATGATTCATTACTGACTAAATTCTTCGAAGGGATAAGAACGAAGACACTCACTCCAATTTGCTTTGTCTTGTAAGTAGTAGCAGCTCTTAAGAAAATTCAGATTTATCCTACGTTATTCTTCCCTTGCAATATTTTCAGACATTCAATTCACCGGCTGATTGTATCATCAAAGCCTTTATGAATTCCAGATTTTCAAGCAGGACTAAGGGTTTGTCTTGGGAAAGAAATGGCTTTCATTCAAATGAAGTATGTTGCAGCATCAATTTTGCATAGATTTGAGATCAAGCTGATTGTATTGAACCAACCGGTTCTCTTCTTCACGACTACTTATACGGCGGGTGGTTTCAGTGTTAGAGAAATAAGAGTGTACAATATTTGTTCGTATAATTTCATCAAATATAATATTAATATATATATATATATATATATATATAAGACCATGTTTTGGCAAAAAAATATTAAATCTCAATATATATATAGTTTTTATACCTTGACTATATAATAGCTATAAATACATTCTTAAATTTTGTATTTGTAAAAAAGTAATAGCGAATTTTTACTGACCTAAAAGAAATTGTGATAATAAATTATTAGCTATACTATTTACGATGTTTTTTATATAATAATTCATTAAAGTACTAATATAAATTTATTTGAAAAGCAATAAAAATTTAAATGTCAAATTATCGTATAATTAAAATAGTTTAAATCATACGTATTTAATTCACTATATGAATAAAAATTCATTTGATTACTTCCTAAGCCAACAAAACAACAAAATAAAGCTCTGGATAAGTCAACTCTCTTGACCTTTTGCAAAAGCAGGACAGTGGCTAGAATTGTAATCCAACTGTTTTTAATTTCACTCATTTTTAGATTTATTTAATTAGTTCGATTAATATTTTAAATTTTAAATTTTATTTAATTATTTATTTGTGTTCGACTTATTTAACTTTTAAATTAATTTACGCTCGAATTATATGAAAAATATAAATATAAATAATAAAATGTTAATATGTAATAATTTATATTTATATATAAATATTATAATACGTTCGCGAAATGCTTAGTTATGTTCGTGGACTCTATTTCGATTCGCTTGAATAATATTCATTTTTATGTTTAATAAATAAATGAGTATTAATTAAATATAAATAAGTTTAATTCACAAACTATTTGAATTATTAACAACTTTAGCATGAACATTTATATGAGACAAGAAACAAAAACGTAAATAAAAAATAGGCAACTTTGCATGAAACGCAGGCATATACCAAATTGTAAAAATGGGCAAACTGTCAAACAAGAATATAAACAAAAGACAGTGTTAAAATGTTCAAAATTCTGTAATTTTCGACTAAAATGACTTATTTCATAAATAATAAAAGGTTTGGTGATTTAAAGAAATCAAAAATAAAATTTGAAGACCTAAGTATATTACTCAAAATTTAATGAATAAATTCAACATTTTATCTAGATGAAAACGTATGAAGATATTTAATGATTATGCTTCTCATCATGTGGGGAGAATTGGACATAAAAGCACCAACTACCCACATTCTATTTCCACTGCTAATCAAACCCTTGAATACCTTTGCAAAAGCAACACATACATCTTTTAACAACTTCACAACTTTCAAATACTAATCTTAACCCCAAGCTCAACTACTCACCAAAGAGAACAACCTTAACAGGAAATTATCATCACTTCTAGTACTACATTGCCACCTCAAGTTGGAGGGTTTAACTCTTTACCTTTAAATTATGCACAAATACGTACAAATATATAATGCAATCCTCATATAACATACACATAGTCACAATTAGTGAAAAAGCGTCACTTCAATAAATAATTAATCCATTTTTATAAATACATGTACAAATTATAGAACTTTCAATCTTGACCATTAGCTTGATGCTCAAGTTAGCGGCCCTTGATCTCCTATCACCCTCGTACGTCAAACTCTAATCCAAGGGTTACTTGGGAAACCAAAGCAAGTTGCACAACTAATTAAATAAATTAATTAGGTGTTTTAGTTGCCCATCATTCTATTAGAATAAGGAATTGTCTTCTATCAATACAACGTGAAAAAAATAAGTTTGCCATCTCATCATATTGTTCACATGTGAATCAAAAATTAATAAAATATATATATATATATATATTGACAATTGGTATTAATGGATCCCATTATAATAAAATATCTTTCTAAAATTAATAACATAATGCTATATACTTATATATATATATATATATATATATATATATATATATCTTTTCTTATGAAACTCATCATTACATTCCTATAGAATCTATATATTAAACACAAAATTTTTAATATAAAATTTATTTTCAATAAAATTACATACAAAATTTGTTTTCAATTTCATTTAAAATGAATATTTTGAAGCTAATTCAAAAACATCCTAAATACCCTTCCAACATTATTATTCATTCCTTGCTCACCCTCCTTTATGTTAACAATTATGAAGAGATTTTGTTTCTTTTAACAAGTGTCATCTCATTAACCTAGGTGGATATATATATACTAGTGGTATGTTTCGTCATATAAAGTATACCAAAAGTTACAATTAAAAATAAGAATATCATAATTTTATAATTTTATTTATTTTATTATAATATTGTCGTTGAGTCTTACAACAATTCAATAGTTATATGAAATGTCAAAACTTTATATAAAATTCTAGAAAAATTATCCAAAAATAAAAAAAAAAAAAAAAATTTGAAGGAGCACATTATTATAGTTATTGAATCTACAAGAATTAATAAATATAAATATTTACTATCAATTATAATAAAAATAATTAATTCAAATAATTTTTCAACTTTTCTAACCATTATGTATTTAAATACGTATTTATAAGACATATATTTTATTCAAATGTTAGAATTTCTTAATAATAATAATAAATAATAAATTGTTATAAAATAAAGGGGAAATATAAGAAAACATAGGGAAATAAAGAAAAACATAAATGACGTCTTGTAGAGAGAATGTATGTAGAGGGAATATATGTCAACAACAATCTATTAAAAGGAATAAGACATATTTATAGATACAACATGACTCTTGTTTGAGAGAGTCAATAATGTTTAGGCAGTTATGATATTCACATATAAATGTAATATTTATAACACTCTCCCTTGAATATGCATTTGTACAAGGAATATGCCTCATTAAAACCTTACTAGGAAAAAACCAAGTGGGAAAAAACCTAGTGAAGGAAAAAGAGTACATCTTCCCTTGTACACTCCCCCTGATCAAAAGTTACGTAAGATCACTACCAATTTGACGCACTAATTTTTCAAATGTTGAGGCCGGAAATGCCTTTGTAAGCAAATCTGCCAAGTAATTACTTGAACGAATCTGTTGAACATCTACATCGCCATTCTTCTAAAGATCTTGAGTGACGAAAAATTTTGGTGAAATATGCTTTGTACGATCCTATTTAATATATCCTTCCTTCAACTAAGTTATATATGCTGCATTGTCTTCATAGAGTATTGTAGGCGAGTTCTTCTCAAAAGATAAAACACAAGTCTTCCACATATGTAGAATCATAGATCTTAACCAGACATATTCATGACTTGCTTCATGAATTGCTATAATATCTACATGATTTGAAGAAGTAGCAACAAGTGTTTGTCTGGTAGAACACCGTGACATAGCGGTACCTGCACATGTGAAAAGATAGCCTGTTTGTGATTTGGCTTTATGTGGATCAGATAAATAACCAACGTCAGCATAACTAATGAGTTGTGATTTGAAACTATTGACATATAATAATCTCATGTCAATTGTACCTTGGAGATATTGAAATATATGTTTAATTCTGTTCCAATGTCTTTTAGCTGGACATGAGCTAAATCTTGCTAATAAATTAACAACAAAAGTTATATCAAGTCTTGTATTATTAGCAAGATACATTAGTGCACCTATAACACTAAGATATGGTACTTCATGACCAAGAAGTTGATCATTATTCTTATGAGGTCACAAAATGTCTTTTTTTACATCAAGTGATCGAACGACCATTGGGGTACTCAATGGATGCACTTTGTCCATATAAAATCTTTGAAGGACCTTTTTCATATAAGTTAATTGATGTACGAAATTTTTATTTCCATTTTTCAAGTTCTCGATTTGCAGGCCAAGGTAAAATTTTATTTTTTCGAGATCTTTTATCTCAAATTCTCTCTTCAAAGAATCTACAGCTTTTGAAATCTTTTCAAAAGTTCCAATAATAGTTAAATCATTAACATATACAACAATTATAGCAAATTCGAAATTTTCTTTCTTAATGAAAATACACGGGCAAATTTGTTTATTTTAATAACCTTCTTTTAACAAATAGTCACTGAGATGATTGTACCATATACGTCCTATTTGTTTTAATCCATGCAAAAATCATTGTAATTTCATCGAATATAACTCTCAAGAATTTTAAACTGTATGCTTCAAGCATCTTAAATCCTTTAGGGATTTTCATATAGATATCATTAAGATAGCCATATGAATAGGCTATACTTACATTCATAAGATGCACATTTAAAATTTTCATTAGTTTGCCAGACTAATGAGATACCAAAACATAATTGCATCCACCACTAAGGATTAAGGTTTAGGTTTAGGGTTTAAGGTTTAGTGTTTAGGGATTAAGGTTTAGGGTTTAGGATTTAAGGTTTAGTGTTTAGAGGTTAAGTTTTAGGGTTTCGTGTTAGGGTTTAGGGTTTAGGGTTTAAGATTTAATGTTTAGGGATTAGGGTTTAGTGTTTAGGGATTAAGGTTTAGGGTTTAGTGTTTAGGGATTAAGGTTTAGTGTTTAGTTTTTAGGGATTAAGGTTTAGTGTTTAGTTTTTAGGGATTAAGGTTTAGGGTTTAGGGATTAAGGTTTAGTGTTTAGAGATTAAGGTTTAGGGTTTAGGGGTTAAGGTTTAGTGTTTAGGGATTACTTTTTAGGGATTAAGGTTTAGGATTTATGGTTTAGTCTCTAGTGTTTTGGGATTAGAGTTTAGGGTTTAGTGTTTAGAGATTAAGGTTTAGGGTTTAGTGTTTAGGGATTAAGGTTTAGGGTTTGGTGTTTAGGGTTTAGAGTTTAGGGTTTGGGGCTTAGGGTATAGTGTTTACGGTTTATGATTTAAGGTTTAGTGTTTTGGGATTAGAGTTTAGGGTTTAATGTTTAAAGTTTGAGTTTAAGGCTGTTCAGATTGCTATATAATATAAAATGTTTTAAAATTAGTATAAAGTTTCAGTTGGATTAATGGTTAGTAATTTGCTTGTATATTTGAGAAGAACGGGGTTTAAAACCCATCTTTCAAATTTGTTTTTATTTTTTTTTAATTAAAAAGAGATCAATGTCGGCAAGTTTAGTTCCTCAAAACAATTTATGCGTGTAAATTACATCCCAAATTAAAATTGAAGGATTAAAATTAAAAAAAAAAAAAAAAAAAAGTGAAATACCAATTTTACCTCTCATTTAAACAAACTTATAGAGACTTAACTTGCACAATAAAAATAATTTGGAGACTAAATACACCATTTTGCCCAACAATTATTAAGCATTGCTTTGGCCCTAACATTTTTTATGTATTTTATTTAAAATAATTTTAAATTTTCAACCTATTTTCAATATTGAAATTAAAAAATAAAATTAATATTCATAATTAAAGAATAATTGGTAATAAAAAATAATTCATTAAAATAATAATAATTAATAACAAATTTAAACCATAATTAATGAATAAAAATTTATATCTAATCTCAAAAATTCATAATTAAGATTGAAAATCATATAATAAAGTGCATTCTCCCATAGAAAAAAAAGAAGAAAAACAATAATATCATCTGTATATTTTTATATATCTATATATATATATATCTAAATGGCACATTGCTTGATATGCTTTCGACAGTTGGAACACTGCATTGCTCCCTTGATATTAAATGTAGATCTAATGTAATAAAGTTGAATGTGCATTTAGCAATAAATATATGATATAAACTTCTTTGGTGATAATTTTTCATATGGCTAAGTCATGAAATTTTTTGGTTTCCTTGCCATAAACTTCTGAAGCCTCTTAACTAAATCATATCCACATCGACTTTCCAAAGCAGCAGAGGTGGCAAGAAGGTTTAGTATGCAAAGAATCTATTTAAAAAAAAAAAAAAAAAAAAAAAAAAAAATATTTTGGTTTCGTATGCATAATTTAATGGATAGAAATTAGATGTTCATCATGTAGGTAAACTTTTCAAGCAAACACAAAGTAAAGAAGGAAAGTAACTCGATGAAAAATGAAAACAAAATCTTGCATTCGAAAGTAACTCGGGTCTACAACATCAAAGTGTTTTAAAACTATGCGAAAATTAATAGGTGTGCATCAAATATTCAAGAAAAAGCATATTCATTTTTAAAGTGTATCAGAAATTATTCTGCATAGCCTGCGGAACCACCGTGACACGCTTAGTCTCTCCCTCTGTTGTGAAGACAAATCCATAAAAGCAGGAAAATTAGGGGTGGCAATATTGGACCCGACACGAACACGACACGAAAATAGCGGGTTCGGGTTGAGGGTTAGCGGGTTCGTGTCAGAGCAGGTCAACCCGTTTAAGTTTAATCGTGTTCGGGTTGTAAACGGGTTGAACCCGCTCAACCCGTTTCTGACCCGCCAACC
>JAXGGT010017055.1:0-17376 GCA_035583425.1 Marsdenia floribunda
TAGATGGTAAATCTGTAACTCATGTCGGTGTTCATCGTGATCAACAGCGAGATCCATATCGTTTGTGCATCTATCCCGAGAATTGGGAATCTTTCGTAAGATCAAACCCTAGCGGTCCTCGTACAAGATCTCTCATTTGCTACTATTCCCCTTATGTGAGTCATATTGTCTCTCTGAATCTCAGCGCATTTAAGCTTCTGAGGGTGCTGTATATTCCCAGTGCCATTTCTTGTGGTTATCATCCAGAGATGTTCAGATTGATTCATTTGAGGGTCTTAGTTATTGGTAGATCTCTAGGCTACAATGTATCATTGATATTGGCGAAAATTCACAAGTTCCGGAACCTAGAGTACTTAATAATGTCAACTGAACGAGGGGAGCAATCTGTACATTTGTTGCTGGACAACATCTGCAAAATGGAGAGATTAAGAAGTTTCTGCTTCGGAGGTTATATTTCATTCAAGTACCGCAGTGAAAAGATTTGGGAGATGTCTTCTTTGTTTAATAATTTGCAAACTCTTCACCGTCTGAAAGTAAGCTACGAAGAGGATATAGAGAAGATTCTGAAGTTGATGCCTAATCTTGTGGAGTTGGAAGCAGTGTTTTACAGTCCCTATGGAGAAAACCATCAGTTTCCAAAATTAGAATTTCTCGATAAACTTGAATTTCTAGAGGTACGGGGCGAGGGGGGTTATGGTTTCAATACGCGCATGATGGGTGAGTTCCGTTTTCCTCAATACCTCAAAACGTTGGTTCTATCCAAATTTCGGTTTCCCTGGAAAGAGATATGGAAGCTTGGAAATCTGGAATTTCTTGAGACCCTGAAACTGGAAGAGGATGCATTTGAGGGACCAATATGGGATATGATTGATGGACAATTCCCTAACCTCAAGCACTTGAATTTGTTTGATCTGGACATTCAAAAATGGAATGCCTCAAGAGACCACCTTCGGTGCCTGAAGATATTGATTGTGTCACACTGTAAAAAGCTTGAGGAGCTCCCTCCATGTTTAGCAGAAATCGAAACTCTACAGGGAATCAAAGTAGGCCGCTGCAATGATTCTGTTGAGCTTTCTGCAACGAGAATAAAACATGAACAAGATGAAACAAGAGACGAGCAATTAAATTTCGAAATAAATCAGGTACTATATCTCAGTATTTTGTCTTAAAAATCACGGCTAGTTTTAGTTTTCCAATTTTCATTAGGGAAAATTTATCATGTGGAGTAACTATTTTAAATTTTAAATTTTTTTTTTTTTTTTTTTAAGAAATTAACTTTATAACCGTTATCCAATACTAAAATTAGATCTTCGGGAGAATGTTTATAAATTTTTCGTCCATCTGATTTGAGGGATATTTTTAACAATTCATGTATAATCCTAAAAAAAAAATAAATAGTGGATTTAGTCCCAAGTGTGGTTGGTTCTTTTCTTTATTATTATTTTTAACAAATAACATGAATTATCACTATTGTTTCTTTCCAACAATAATATGAAGAAGAAACTAACATAACATGCCTCCCATTTTCTCTGTTTTTTTTTTCCCCTCTTTTGGGATTGCCAAACTTTCCCTTAAAGCCACCCCATGGGGAAAAGGAAGACCATCATTGTTACTTTTCTTTCTTATTCGGGCGGAACTTCAACTAAAAGGAATTTCTCCATACATTGAAGTTGTTATATGAATTTGCTTGGGTTTTTATGTTGTTGTATTTTTATATACTTATTGATTTTTCCTAGTGATTTATGTTATTGGTATTCTTATTATACTTACAGATTTTTTTCTCTCTTAATAGTGGTTTATGTTGTTGGTATTCTTATTATACTTACTAATTGTTTCCTTTCTTAGCAGTGGTATTCTCGCTAAGCAATCAAACTCTACCATTCAAAAATGTGTTTGAACTACATTGAAGAGAATGTAAACCACATTTTAGATGTTTTCCTCACTAGTCATATGTTTAGTGTTCTTTCCACTTATATTCCATCAGGAGCAGTTATATGTGACAATAATATTTGTATGAATGTGTTTAGGATGAGGTATTGATTGCTGGATTTGAATGTAAGGTTCATGTTGTGGGGTATATTCCTAGTGTTAGGTTCAAGGTTGTCAAGGTATCAGGCGTATCTCTGCTTGCTCTATTCAAGGAGAAGAAGGAGAAAGCCAAGCCAAGATCATAGTTTGTTATGGGGATATTTTGTTTAAAAATTGTCCTTTTTAATTAGTGGAATGAACTTGACGTGGTTTTGAGCTTTTCGGGACGAGTTCTCTTTTGATCTAGTTTTACTGTACTTGCGAACATTAAATTATTGTGAAGAACCAACATTACCGAATAGCTATCAGGTACTAAAAATAATGTATGCAACTTATTACAGATGCAAACTCGAAGGATTGACCCAAGGACCTTCTGAGATATAGATACACAGCTACAGCCCTACAGAAAAGCAGTAATCTAATAAGAAATTACATATACAACAAGAAGCTCACACTTCTCTCTTTGGTATTAAATCATACAAAATTAGAATATAATGAGTAAAAGTGTTATAATCTTGGTACAGGCCCTGAATAATCATCATAATTGCAAAAATTAATAACAGCAAAATTGGATGTAATGATAAGAAACTCCAGCAACGTTCATTCTCATCGAAAACCAAAACACAAGCTAAATGAACTTCTCTTACCACGTTCTCACCGAAATGAACTGCCAAAATTAATTAAAGAATATTGAAACACAAAAATAATAACTGTCTGACAAAATTAACAATTTATATATGTTATAAACGACAAGAGATCTCTCTTTACAGTATCAAAAAGTAGGAAATACCTAACATTTACAATCATCAAATGTTATATCGTAAGGTTTGACAAGTAAATGTATCAAAAAATAAAAGCTAATAAAATGGATATAAAATTACATGTCAAGCCTAAATCAAGTATGCTCAATGTAATACAAAGGATAAATCGCCAATTTAATCCCTTAAGTTTATGGTTTCATCTATTATTGTCTCTTATGGCTAATTTTGTCTGAAGTAGTCCCTTAAAAACTTTCGAATTAACCAAAGTGGTCCTTTGACCGTTAGCATCCAAATATTCTGTTAACTTCCCTTGTGGATGCCTTTTAATAGGGGGTATTTTTGTCTTTTACACCATCTCTAAAAAATTACTTCATTTTTTTTTTTTTGTCCCGTTAAAAAATTATTTCATCTTAGCTATTTTTAAATTTTTCTTCCTTAATCATCTATTAATTAAATACAAAGAACAAACCCTTTATATTCTTTTCCAAACCCAAAAAAATTCTTGCTTCAATTCTTTCCGAAATCTACAAAAATCGTTTTTGTTTCTTAAAACTTCAAAACTAATTTAAAATCTTCAAATTTTTCTTGCACTGAGAGGAAAAGGTGAGCATTTTCATTATCTCTCTCTTTTTTTTTTTTTTTTTAATTTAATGTTAAGTTTTATCTCTTTTGGAGGTTAATGTTTTGCTGAATCACATGTCTTCCTTTTTGCTTTATTTTACTATTTTTTTTCTCATCTTTTACTGATGTTTGTTTGTTGGGTTCCTAAATCCCTTTTGTTGTGGGGTTGAATTTAAGGGATTTTTTTTTTTTTCCCTAATCCCATTACTGATTAGAATATATATATATGCAGTTGTAGTAGTGGACAGTGTATGTATTATTTTTTTCATATTTTACTTATTTTTTCTCATCTTTTTCTACTTATTTATTCTATCTAGACCTTACAAACTAGCTACCTACAGTTTCTTCGTGGATCCATACCTTAACTAAAGATAATAACTTCGTGTGTGTTAATATAACAACAATTAATTTTCTTTTCTCCTGTACAAAGCATTTTTTTTTAATTGGTAAAAATTTATTTATCGATGGATGAGACCCTTGGTGACTTTCCTTGCCATGACTCATTAGTGCCAGATTCTCAAGAAGGTAATAAGTATTGCCACCATTGTTCCTCATGAGACACTCTAAAACATAATAAGGACTTGGGAAAGAAATGGACTTTCTAGGTATAGTCCTGTCTTTCTGTTTTGTTAGGGCTTTGAAGCCTTTTTCATACTTGTCTATACTACGGATGTCGAAGGGGATATTACTACTTAGATTGAGAGATGGAGGAATGGAAAATAGACTGCTAGATTAATTTTGTAAGATGATTATATTTTATAGAGTGCTATTCATAAAAAGGATGTATTTTATGCAAAATAAAATTTTCATGAGTGTTTTCTTAGCTTTCATTATCTTACACAATGCAGGTTCAGTACTGCACAAAAATTAGACAAACTTGGGATGCGAGAGAGTGACACTTATGTCTACCTGACTTCAATATGATGTTTGTTTGTTGGGTTTTCGAATCCCTTTTGTTGCGGGGGCAGAATTTAAGGGATTTCTTTTTTTTTGTTTTTCTAATCCCATTATTGATTAGAATATATATACACATTTGTAGTAGTAGACAGTATATATGTTATTTTTTTCTCAACTTTTACTGATTTTTTCTCATTTTTTTCTATTTATTTATTTTATCTAGACCTTACAAACTACCTATTCATTTTGATTCCATCTTGAAGAAAACATATGTTAAGGTTGTTTCTTTGATGTAAAAGTTTTTAATAAAATACTAATTTAACCAAACAAACGGATTGAATATTGCTTATTTATAGTTAGAGGAACTTTGATTTGTTAAAAATTTAAATGTATGAGTTTGATTTAGGTGTTGGGTGGAGTTATTAATGGAGATAAATTAACATATCTTTTTGTCAATTTTTAAATAGAGAAGTGTCGAAAGTGCAATGAAGTCCATTGCTAGAAAATGTAGAAAAAAAAGTATAAAGACCAAAAGGAGTCATGGTCAGATTACAACAGACAATGATGACATGTTTGCTATGTTATCATCTCAAAAATTTGAGAAGTATTTTGAGTAAGTATCAATGCTATGCGTGTTTTTTGCTATGGATATATGTATATATATATATCTATAGATAGATATATAAATGATAAGTGGTCCTTGAACCTTAAAAAGAGAAAGAAAAATCAGCTTTTATTCCAAGAAAAAGTTATGTGTTCCAAATACTCTATTGTAGGTCACATTGGACCCTTTTAATATTATGTGACTTTGAAGAAGATTTGGAGTTTAAGGAGCCTTGCATGATCCTTCTAGACTCTTTGCAAGCAACAGAACAAAATTATGAGTTTGTGATAAGACAGTAAGTGCCCATATAGCTTTGTGAACCTTGTAATTATCAATAAACTTCTAACAATATGAATTATTACACTACAAAAAAAATGGGCTATTAGGAGTGTGGATACTACGTTTTGTACTATGCCATGAAGTTCATACAAGATGCACCTCAAAAATTCAGTATTTCTACAGGATATCCTTACTTTGTAAGTCATTAAAACAAAAATCACATTACTATATTAAAAAGAAATAATCATATAATTTGAAACTATATATTATTTCTTTTAATTTAAAGAATAACTTAGCAAATGAAATAATTTGTTTGAAGAGGTCACCTACATTTATTTTGTATTTATTATTTATTTTACATTTTTTTTTTCTTCTACTAAAATTGATGCAAAAGCAGAAATTCGAAAAAATTCTGGTGTTATTAGGACACTTTACCCAATAGTTTAGTAGAAATATTTATTGATTATTTTATACATAAAAATGAAAAATTTTATTTTAGTGTAATGTTATATAACAATTCAATTTTAATATATATATATATATATATATTAATTTTTGAGGAATTTTTGTTTTTAACTTGACTCAAATTTATAACAAGTGATCATAAATAAGATTGTCATCAATTGAGTTACACTTTTTTTTTTTTTTAATTTTAATACTTTTTTTTTTCTTAAATGAGAATTTATCTCATTACCAAAAAAAAAAAAGTTGTAATTTTTCAAAAATAACAAATATTACAACTTTTTTTCTCTTTGAAAAATTCACTATGTTTTTTTGTAAAAAAAAAAATTCTTTACTTGTTACTTTATAAAAATATTTTATAAATAATTTTTTAATTATTTTTTATAGAAGAATACGATAAATAATATTTTAATATTTTTAACTAAAAAGAAATATTTTAATTTTAATTTTAATTTTTCTTTTTGAAGTGTGTAAAATTTTGATAGGCAATTTAGTCCCTTAAATTTATGTTTTGATATGTTATGATCCCTTATATTTAATTTTGTCCAAAGTAGTTCTTTAAGAATTTTTTTAAAGTAGTCCCTCATGTTAAAAGACCAATTTGATTAATTTAAAAATTCTTAAGGGGCTACTTTGGACAAAATTAAATATGAGGGACCATAATAGATCAAACATAAACTTAGGGGACTAAATTGGCGATTTATCAAAAGAAGTTAATGGAATATTTGGACATTAACGGTCAAAGTACCATTTTAATTAATTGAAAATTCTTAAGGGACTACTTTGGACAAAATTAAACATGAGGGACTATAATAGATCAAAACATAAACTTAAAGGACTAAATTAGCAATTTATCCAAGTAAAAAAATACCAAGAAAACATAGTTTAATTGGTAGCAATCTCATTTATAATATATAAAGTCATGTGTTTGAGATATATTAGAGATAAAAATGTCTCAATATTTTTTTTAAAAAAAATATATAATAATAGATAAATAAATAAATTAAAGGAAGTAATTTTAACCATTATACTTATCTATTTGATAATTAAATTTGTCAAAAGTAGATTCAAGTACTCCAGCCGAGCTGCTGCCGTTTTTGAAGATCTAAGAACAAAGCCAAGAAGCTCAAGTACTCTTTGAAACAAAAGGAAATAAACAAGCCCAACTGCAGTCACCTAATCTTAGGGAAAGAGATAAAGGGAGTGTTTGGATAGGAGATTTTTTTTTGGGTACTTTTTTCACTTAATACAAGATTTGTAGCACGTGTTTAGATTATTTTTCTATTTGAGTTGAGTGAGAGATTTTTATTCCCGAAATAAACATGTATGTTTGGACATCATTTTTTTTTTTTAATGAATATTTTTAGTCATCAGCTAGTGCACTCTTTTTCCTTACTAGAGTTTTTTCCCATTGGATTTTTATTTAGTAAGATTTTAAGAAGGCATATTCTTTATATTATGGACATCTAAGGGGAAGTGTTATGAAACACATTAAGTGTTGTGGATGTTCATAATCTCCAAAAATCATCATCTCTCAACTAAAATGTTCAAGATTGATCAAATGGATGAAGATCATCTTAAAGGATTAACATCATCCTTTGAGTTTGGAAAATTCAAAGTGATTGTAAGGATATGATAAACATCATCTTTTTACTTTAACATGAATTAATTTTTATGATGATGTCCTTAATGATGCAATACCTCGATGATGATGCAATACCTTGATGATGTCATACTCCTAAAGATGAAATCAATTTTTTTTCTATAAATATGAGGTTCTTTGTTTCATTGTAGAGACCTATGAAGAGTTGAGAAATTAATGAAAATTCTCTCTTTTTCTCTATCTCTCTTGTCTTGTTACTTTCATATTATTATCTTTACATCTATTATTCTGTTGTATTCCTAAAATTTCATAACATCCAATTAATATTCTCTCAAGTGATCAATTGGTCAACTAATTTTATGGTAAAACAAATACTCTACATGTATAACAATTATCGCTATAAACATTATTTTCTTAAAAATAAAATCTCTTGTTTGAAACTTTTGAGACATTTTCGCCTTTTGACATGTCTCGAACTCATGATTTCTTAAACCATAAGTAAAGTTGCTATATACTGAGCAAAGCCTTTTTGACAAATCTTATCTAAATAACAATTTATCAAATATTAAAAAAAAAAAAAAAAAAAAAAAGAATAAAATCCTCTTAACCAAATAAACCCTAAAAAATTAGCATTCGCTAAATGGTAATTCAGTATTGCTTCGTTTATGGCTTTCTTACATATTTTAAGTGTTTTATATATGAGTATTTTAAGATTTTTTTTTTTCTTAATATTGAAATGACATAAATATATAAGTTATAGTTATAAAAATTTTAATAGATAAATTATGATAAAATAAAAATTTTATTAACTAAAATTTAAATTTAGAACTTAAATTGAATAATAATTTTTTTAATAGTAAAACCAGTAAAAATATACTTTAATTGAGATTTTGTTCTCCCATTTAAAAGCAAAGGGGGAAAAAAAAGGTGGATAAGAAAATAATCAATTAATTCAAAAACCGACCCACTTGCCTGTCCTCTATTTTCCCAATCAAACGTACAATCTCCAGATCAGAAACACTATATAATAATAATAAGGTAAGGCTAGTAGTAGTAGTAGTCTATATATATAAGACAATTATCAAAAAATATATATATTATATATAAAAGACAACCTGTACGTGAATACTATATAATAAATCAACAATAATTATTGTGAACATTTTAAATTTGTTGACCTCGACTCCACACAACTGTGTTTGAAAGAGTCAGTGAATAGGAAAATAATGGAAGGAATACACATATTTTATTTGTCCCACTTGTTTTTTTGAATGAGAATAATGATAAAAAATAGATGTTATTTCTATTTATTATAATTTCTAACGAAAATTTTATTTATTGTTTTAGATTATTCGGTATTTGAAAATTACTCTTTTAACTAATTTAAATTCAAATTGAGTTATATATGTAAAGTTTAACCCTTGCTTAAGAGTAAGAGAATGTCTTACTCGAACTTTTTGGTGGTTTCATAGCGAACGAGTGTCAAACTGGTGACTTTACGGAGGATTCATAAGGTTGTTGCCCACTGATTATGGGTTTAGAAATTAGAGTTATGAAATTATAATGTATGAAAACTATAAAATGGTTTTCTATTTTAATACCTATGTTTAAAAAAAAGAAAAGAAAAAGGATCTTTTAAATATTTTAAAAAAGACTGTGATTACATATATACACGTTAGAAAAATTAAAATTTTAATATTTTAATATGGAATTATGTCAGCTTCTACAAACTTAAGTTTTAATTTTTAATAATACGAATTAATTAGTTTGTTTTCGAGATTGATTTTTTAGATTTTAATATATATATATATATATATGTGTGTGTGTGTGTGTGTGTGTGTATTTTTCCAGCAACCAATGTGAAAGGGAAGAAAACTTGCATTCGTAAACGTAAAATACAACCACCAAATTTCTTCTAGATCACGTCTCTCTCTCTCTCTCTATGTATATATATATATATGTATATAAAATTAAACAATGACTTCGAGTGAGTATATATATATCTTTGTATCAGTTAGTTAAAAAATGTTACATAATTTATTATTAGTACCATATTAATGATAAAAATAAAAAATTTCTAAGTTATCTGAATTTTTTTGTATATGTACTTATTGAATAAAATTTTACACTCTTTTTTTTTTTTTTTTGTATAAGAAAATTGGTGAATTTAGTCCCAAACTTATTTTACAATTATTAGTATGGTCCTAAGCTATTAATTTTAAAGTTGAGGATCTTTGTTTTTTTTTTGGTAACTATGGTCTTTTTAGCCGGAATTTGGTAAATTCCAGTAAAGTCAACGATAGTTAACTGATTCTGTCATTTTACCAGTGGCAAAATAATCATCACAATTTAGTCCCAAAATTGAGAACTATAAGTTATTAAATTTCCCTTTTCTTGTATCTTCATTTTTTATATATTACACAAACCCTAATACTCTACACGAAATTTGCTGTTTTGTGAGAAAGATGGAGGGAAGACAGGAGAGTGGATGGGTGGGAGAAAAGCGAGGGGAAAAAGATTTTCTTTTCTTTTCTTTTTTTTCTTTTTCTGATTTAAAAATATATATATATTGTGATGACTATTTTGTTCCTCGTAAAATGAGAGAATCGGTTAACTATTGTTGACTTAGTTGGAATTGGTGAATTTCGGCCAAAAGGATCATAGTTACAAAAACGAAAAAAAGAGTTGAGGATCCTCAACTTTAAAATTAATAGTTTGGGGTGTACTTATAATTGTACAATAAATTTGGAACTAAATTCACTAATTTTCCTTTTTGTAATTTTTTTTTTTTAAAAAAATAATATCTTTTAGCCTTTTTATTATTATTATTATTTTAATATGACGAACAAGTAATGATTTTTAATTGCAGACCATTAAAAATGTATTGGAAAAAAAAAAAGAAAACTCATAATTTATGGTTGATGAAATAAATTAGTGGATTAGGTTAGAGAATATATATATACACCTTCAAATAGAGTTGACTCAGCCATAGGATATGTATAGAGCTAGAAGAAGGACAGACAGCGGTGTTTAAAGAAATATGATGTAATTAATTGCTAAATATATATATTAATATCTATTGATCATATGTTGACATTAATTTTTATTAAAAATTTCGTCCTTTTATATGTATTATGTGTATAGTCGTTAGAGTACTTCATTTATATATTATTATATATATATTTGATGCCTAGTATTTTGAATTATTATTATTACTACTATTATATATTGTTGTTGCCAATTAATTGAGCACAAAACGCCAAAACTATGTTAGTTGAATGTCAAATTTGTTGTTATTATTATTAATTTTGAAACTTTTTAACTTTTTAACGCGATTTGACTTATAAGTTCTTGGATTATATACATAATTGTTATCAATTAAGTTAAATTATTTTGTCTTTGTTTATTGCGATTGTTGTTTTATTTTTTAAATATATATATATATATATCTATGGATAAAATGGTTTATTAGAAATATTTATTCATTAGTTTAATAGAAAAATAAAAAATTTTATTTTAGTCTAATGTTATATAACAATTCAATTTTAATGTATATATATTTTTTAATTTTTGAGGGATTTTTTGTTTTTCACGACTCAAATTTATGACAGTAGATTATTGCTACCAATTGAGTTACACCTTTCTTTTTATTAATTTTAATACTATTTTAAAAAATGCAAATTTACCACGTTACAAAAATGGTAATTTTTCTAAAGTTACAAATATTATAAGTTTCAACTTTTTTTCTCTTTGAAAATTTACTACTTTTTTTTTTTTAATTTCTTTATAAAAATATTTTATACATAACTTTTCTATTATTTGTTAATACTTTAATATTTTTAATTAAAAAATACTTTAATTTATTTATTTATATTTTTTAAGTGGGTGACATTTCGATAGGTAACAAAGTAAAAAAAAAAAAATTAAAAATAGTTCAATTAATAATCAACTCACTTATAATGCAAAATGTTATGAGTTCGAAATATATTAAAAATAAAAATAATTTAATTTTTTTTAAAAAAATAATAATAATAAATAAAGTAATTTTAACTTCTTTTTTTTTTTTTTTTTTGGTAAGTAAGTAATTTTAACCATTATACTTATATATTTGATAATTAAATTTGTCAAAAGTAGATTCAAGTACTGCAGCCGAGCTGCTGCCGTTTTTGAAGATCTAAGAACAAAGCCAAGAAGCTCAGTGAAGTACTCTTTGAAACAAAAGGAAATAAACAAGTTCAACAGCACTCACCTAATCTTAGGGAAACAGATAAAGGGCGTGTTTGGATAGAAGATTTTTTTTTTTTTTGGGGTACTTTTTTCACTTAATACAAGATATGTAGCATGTGTTTAGATTTTTTTTTTTTTCTATTTGAGTTGAGTGAGAGATTTTTATTCCCGGAATAAATAGGTATGTTTAGACATCATTTTTTATTTTAAATGAATACTTTTAGTCTCTAAATAATTTTAAAGCTGCAAAATTGGCCATTTCATTTATTTTTTCATTAAATTGATTGTTAATGCATACTTATAACATTTGCAATCACTGTCATATTAACAGGAAATTTGATAAATTTAACGAAAAAATAGGCAGAAGGATCAATTCCACAATTTTAATTTTTTTTTAGTGATAAAATATTAATAAGGAAAAAAAAAAAATGTATTAGGGACCAGTATATTCTACAAAACACTAATAATAGATTGGGAGATATATCAATTTTTTGAATCCAATCCTATCTTGAGTGATAAGGTGGGGTTTTGATTGCATAATTCATACCATGTGGGTAGGTGAAGTGTGAACCATTAGCAATTTCTTATAAAGGGTGATCTGTTTGCCCCTTTTTAGCGGAAAAAAATAAAAATAAAAATAAGAAGCAAAAGCAAAACTGCACTGCTAAGTCCTCTTCCAAGGCACGTGGATATTTTTGGGACCAATAAATAATTGTAAATGTTGAATATCGTCCATTGATACCTAATTACATTTCAAGTTATTAACGACATTATATAATCATAATAATAACTTAAATATATTTGAAAAAATTTATTATATGATGTTTAGAAATTATTATTATTTTAATATAAAATTAAAAAATAATTTTTAAAAGTTTAATAAAATTTTTATTTTAATTTTTAAAAAAATCTTAACATTTTGACATGGTAGTTAATTATTTAATGATATTTTCTTATATAATTTTGGTACTAATTAATTAATTTGCAAAATTAAATGTAACATCATCATAAATAAATTTGAGAAAATTAAATATTCATTTAAAGGATTTAATTTCTATTTTTTTAATAAAAAAATATTTTTTTTGAACAAATAATAATATATCACAATAAATTATTTATTTTATAAATGATATTTTTATAATATTTTTATAATTTTAATTTTTATTAGACAATTAAATAATATTACAATAGTAATTTATAAGTTATAATATTCATTTAATTTTTAAATATTATAATAGTAACTTATAATCCTTATTTATTTTTAATATTAAACTGTTATATTAAAATAATATAAAAAATATTTTTAAAAAATAATATATTAAGTGAAGAGCACGTTATCTTTCCTAGTATATATATATTATTGGAGTCATCCACACTGCTGAGCTGTCTCCTCAACACCCTGTCATTCAAAGATCATCCCTCCTTAAACAACTGCCCCTTTATTTATTTATTTATTTATTGTTCTTTTCAAATTGAAAATTTTGGTTATCTTAATCTTTATATATATATATATATATATATGTTTATTTATTTTTTAAATAATTAGATCTTTATTATTATTATTTTAATTAGATAAAATGGTTATTTTAGTTAAATTCTTTGATAATTTTTAACTATTAGAATTTACGTGTTGGGGTATTTTTTTTTTCTCGAATGAAATCTTATTAACTAACTCAAATTTTAATAAGTCATTATTTCTTTTAATCAAACTATCTTAGAAGAAAAATAGTCAAAAAATAAAGAAATCAAAAGAAATGAGGGTTTTATTAAATTAGTCAAAGTCGTGTCATGATTTGAACTTACACACTTAACAACATCCATAATCAACTATTTAGTAATCGTCCTTACAGTATGAAAAAAAAAATTAAATAATAATAAATACCTACACTTATATTTATATCCCATTACATAACCTTCCACATTTGTTTGATGAGTTAGATTTATAATTCAATTAGTCAAAGCTGAAATTGTGTAGGAAATTTCAATACACTCAAAAAAAAAAGGAAATTCAAAAAGAGAAGGGAAGGTGTGATCTAAGTTTCTAAGATATGTGTGTGTGTGAGGTCAATAAATTGTAATGAAGAAAAGACAGAACCATACTACATTCATTCATATCTATCTTTGCATTGTATTGTATTGTGTGTTATGTGTGGAAAAGAATCATTAGGTTTTAGATTTTGCTTTGACCCTTTGTTTTGCACTTCTTTAGAGTAGCTCACATCTCCTATCTTACTTATTATTATTATATTGTTTTGAACAAATAAATTTTTCATTTTTTTTTTAATTGAATCTCTAATTTTTTACAATTTAAACTATTCAATTTTTATACTTTATTTTTATTTTAAATTAATTAATTTTATTTAAATAACTTATTATATTATTATTTTTTTTAATTTTGATTAATAACTTAATAAATATTTTTGTCCAAACAAGAGTATTTACTGTTGATAGCAGTGACTAATCCCTGTCGCTGCAGGTACTCTCCCATTAGATGTAAAGAGTTTTTTTTAATAGAAAATGATATTAATGGCTCCTCTTATGTAAAGAGTTCGATATTTTATATCGATAATCCAAAACTCTTCTGATCGAAGCAAAACAGGAGAGAGAGAGAGAGAGAGGGCAATGGCAATGGATTTGGCGCGTTTTGATATCCACGGCGAGCACATGCGCCATCTGAAATTTCACCTGAAATCGTGCTGTCTCAAAATTGTTCTCATGAGTTCCGGTGGATGTGATCATCATCAGAATGTTGTTGAAGAAGAAAATGAACAGTCGCAAGCTCTCCTACTTAAGATTAGGGCCGAGTTCCAAGCTGTATGTCTGGATCTTCCAAAACTCGGCGTGGATATCAACGAGGACGCGTTCGAAGATTCAGAGGATTCTTCTGAAGGATCTCCTGAGAGGAATATATCAGATGGTGTGCTTTCTAGTTTACTAGAAAGGCTTGAGCTTCTGAATCCTGATATCCGACAACTTTATGACCTAATTTCTTCGAATTCATCGCCTACATTCGTCAATGGATTGAGTCACGGAACCGTCAAGGAAAATATCAACCTCCTCATAGAGCATATTCAAAATCTGCAGAAACATGAACTTGAAGAGGTTGCTCCTCTGAATAAGGAACTTGAATCCACTCGTAAGAGCCTGCTCTTTTTGAGGAATTTTCTACGTTTTACTTCAAAAAGGTTTGGGAAGTTGACAGATTTAGTAAATCATGCTGAATTCATGGTTCGAAACATATCTTGTCTACTTTATCTGTGCCCTCTTCATATCAATGATCCAATGGTGAATGATTGGAAATTGCAATTTTCAGCTGAGTTACTTAACTTTAGTCCTGAGCATGCAGCGACCAGAGAAGTCTACATCAAAGCTCTGGAAGCTTCAAAATCATCACTAGAATATTCAAATGCAGCTGTGGATAAATTTGATTTTGAGTTTCTTGAGTCTCTCGGAGACATTGTTCTGGAGATTTCAGACGCGAACCTTCGTTCCATAGCTAGTAGCAAAGGTCACATCTTGTCCCTGCACAAGGAGCTCGTAATTCTCACCATCTGTTTTGCAATGTCCGACTCATCAACCTCATACAAAGTCCCGTTTGGCCCCGAATCAG
Source organism: Marsdenia floribunda (assembly GCA_035583425.1). Lineage (NCBI taxonomy): Eukaryota > Viridiplantae > Streptophyta > Magnoliopsida > Gentianales > Apocynaceae > Marsdenia > Marsdenia floribunda. The sequence goes on from JAXGGT010017055.1 coordinate 15,093, forward strand.
CTGAGATTGATCATATTGTTCATACTTCCAAATATTTCCAAGAGCATATCAGTGTCATCATCATCGATATGAGCTGCCTTATTTACACTCTCTACAACAATGAACAAAACATGAACAGCAGAGCCGACGAGTTGAAGGTGGCAGTTACTGCACTGCAAGATACTATGAAGATTGCACAGGAAAATGCCAGAAAAGAATATGAGCCCTACATTCCAAAGTCATGGCAGATGAAGACAAAATTTCGAAATGCTGATGCAAAGGGCTTAATACTTTTCTTAACGAGGACTTGGGAGAAGAGCAATAGTATTCTTGACATGAGCAACTATCACTTCAGACTTCGTATGTATGTATTTTCTGCATTTCAAGAAGAGATACAGTCCCTAATTGGAACTTTCAGAAATCTGATTGGAAAGCAACACTTGGAGGCTGAAGAATTTCTAATAATATCTGTAGATTATATCAGGAGCAAGACAGAATATCTCTTTTCATCAAATTGGCTGGATTTCTGGGGCGCCAATTTTATGCTCTTTCTTCTCATTGAAGATATTAAGAAGACAAAAAGGATATATGAAGACCTTCAAAGCCAGATTATTAAGGAACCCAAAGTGAATAACACTTCTGTAACTGTGGGCATGGGAGGAATCGGTAAAACCTCTATTTCTAATAAAATCTCTCATAAATCCACTTTTTTTTTTTTTTGTTTTTTTGGGGCGTATGTTCGAGACACTGTATGGTTTTTTTTTAAAAGATATTGTTAAGAGCTTTTCTTCTAAAAATGTGGATAAAAGTTTTTATATCATGTTTTGCAGAAGATCATGAGAGCAATTTGGAATTGGATTCGTTATGCCCCCAAAAGGATGAAGTCGAAGTTCATAGACTGAAAGAGGCCTTTCTGGAAGTCTTGCTCAGGTGTAAAGGCAAGAAGCAAACTGAAGATGGAGAATTGAGAGTTCTCCTCACTAGTATCTGCTCTGATTCCAGTAGCACAGATCAGAAACTCCAAAGACTTTTCTCAGACTCAAATATCCAGATTTCACCCAAAAATGCAGGTATTTTTTGGCCCGGGCATATGGATGGCCTGTTTCGTAAATCCCTAATAATCAGCTCTTACTTTTCAAGAAGGGACCAAGGCAATAGTGATGGTGTTATTGAAGCCCTCATGGAAAATACCAAGTCCCTCCTGCAAAATATTGAGGTTCTGCTCAAATGTGATAGTGAATTGGTTGATCCCATGAAGAAAGAACTTGAAGCTGCTCAAAAGTGTCTAAGATATTTGAGGAATTTTATTGGATTTTTATCCAAAAGTTGTGGTAACCTTTTGATTTTGAAGGATCTCGTATATCATTCTGATTACTTGGTTTGCAAAATATCGTTTCTCCTCTATCTCTACTGTGACGTTGAAAAGAAGAACAATTATCAGATAGTGAATGAAATAAAGATGCATCTTTCATCGGAGCTACAGAAGTTTAGTGAAACGCTGCCACATGTCAGAGGCGAATGTATCAAATATCTAAAAGATTCAACATCAGCAAAAGCAACTTCAGGTTCTACAAAGGTAAATGAATACGATTTGGGATTTTTTGATTCTCTTATAGAGGATGCACTGAAGCTCTTCAACAATAAAGACAAAGATCGAGTTTTATCCTTGCATGAGGAGCTGAAATTTCTCATAACATTTTTTACGTCAGATAAATCTTTGAAGAGTCAATCTAAGAATAAACAGATATCCAATTCTGTCCCGTGGTTCATTAAAGCTGTGATCATTGACATCGGATGTGTTATTTATTTGCTCAACGATGACATGAACAATGAGATGATGGCTAGGAAGCTGAGTGAGGGAGTTTCCTTTTTGGAAGCAAAGTTTATGGCTGCAAAAGCAGATATCAGAAAAATCTATGTTCCAAGGCCACTGTGGTCTGACTTTCCAAGAACTAATGGACAGGGCTTCGTAAATACTCTATTATGGAGTCTAAATGAGCTCTCAAGTACTGAGGATGGCTCAGTTGCCCCTTTAAAGCATAACATCGAAATAGTTAAAGAGGAGCTTCTGGCCCTAAGGGAATATTTCGTAGAAACTGGAAAGAACTGCTGCCACTCTGAGGAGCTTCAAAGTCAATGGAGCTCTTTTCTTGACACTGCATACCAGACAGAATACGTCATTGACTCATTTCTGGCTGAGGATTGTCACCTCTACCGTTACAAGTTGCGTCTTTTTAATGTTATCGAAGATATTAAGAGAATCAAGATAGAAATCAAAGCTATTGAAATCAAGAAGACAGATGAA
>JAXGGT010017066.1:0-17376 GCA_035583425.1 Marsdenia floribunda
ATTGGATTATTAAGCTTTAATGGTTTTGATATTAAATTATTGGGCTTTTAATTATACTTTTATTTTATTCTATTTCAAGATCCAACTCCAAGACCCAATAAGCAAGCAAGAGATTTAGTCTACAATTAAAGGGGCCCGTGAAGCCTAAGAAATTAAGAAAAGAAAACCCTAAGAAGAAGATTAGAGGGGGATAGGTGGTTATAAAGAGAAAAAAAAAATCATATTAGTGAGAGTTCGGAGAATTAGAGGGAGAAGCCACGATTTGAAGAGGGAGATTTTCTTGGAAATCATGACAGCTTAAACACCTTGTAATCGGTCTAGGGGAAGATGCCTCCAGGTAATTCATAGTTCCAAAATGTCATTTATACCGGGTTGTAATTCTAATTTTCAGATTTGTTTCGTTAGCATGAGATTGAATGTTTAATCGATTGATTGATTTTTTTTTTTGAGATTGAATTGCGTTTATTTACGATCATTAATTGATCTTATGCAATCATCTCTGTTTAATTGTTTTCGAATCTGGATCTTTCATGGATTCATGAATTACCTTGTTGTTCACGGATTTTAGATTGAGCATGAGTAGATGGATTAGACAATTGTCTAGGAAACCTATTAATGTTTAATCGAATTTTAACAGGTTGTTAGTAGGTGATCGAATCTGATTTGGGATTCCAAATTAGAATTCATTCAAGGGATTAGAATTGCAATTCGTAAATATTAGGAAGAACGAGAAAGACTTAAATTGGAGCATAAATCTTAGGCTTATTAATCGAATTCATTTAGTTTAATCGTTTTCGTTTTTAAATTCTGTCAAGCATAAACCCCCCCCCCCTTTTTTTTTTAATTTAGATTAAAGATCATAGGTTTCTTAACTTGATTAGACGATTAAAGCTTCTTCGGGAAATGACCTGGTGAGCACTATATTACTTACTAGTTTTAAAATTAATCTTGGCCGGTTTGACAATAACCACGAATTTCACCCTTACCAATCCATAACAAGAATAGGTGACTTAATTGATTTGTTTTAATTTTACAACTTAACCATTTAAATTACAACTTACTTTATTGTATCTTTATGTGTTGTCCAGCCTATTGTTCAAGGAACTTTGAATCCCTCAAAACCACTTCACATCTCCCAAGGAAGTTCCATCTCCTCTACACAATAAGAGGTCACTAAATTTAATTTTGTTACCCTTTTTCCACATAGTTTTAACTATTTTAATTACTACTTACTATTTGTTGTCGTTATGTGCAGCTTGCTATTAAAACTAAAAGATGTAGCTTTTGTTGTACAAGTAGCCATAACTAATCAACTTGTCCAAGAGGTGGTGCTATTTTGAACCCAAATATTACAGAGATGGGATAACTTGAAAATTATGGGGTTTTTGGATTCAATTTCAGCTTTCAATATGCTGAAGGGCATGTATTTCAATTGCAGTTGTTTTTCATCTTTTATACTTTTGTTATTGCAGCCACTACAATGCTTCTCAAATGGACATAAGTTTCATGAATAAGGACCACCATTTGTAGCTTAATCATTTAATCCATATAAACAACCGGAAAACTGTGAACACTGTATTCCGAATTTTTCTTTGAAAGTCGTGATATGGATATTTTGTCAAATTTATTTATTTATTTATTTCTGCATATACTATTATTTAGAGTAATTGTTTGAACTAAGTTTCGTTGCACTTATAGAATGTAATGATCATACACTTAATTTAAGCAACAAATATTTTCATAATATCTCAATTAAAATGCATAAAACTCTCCAATTGACTCCCATAAATTCAAGTAAATTTTCATTTCTTCATGCCTACAATTGCTGCAATTTTCATTCCAACAAAAATTCTCCATTCTCAATGTGTTAATTTAACCTTCATGCAATTTAGATATAGTACATTCAACATATTTAACCTTCATGCTTCTCCATTCTCTAAAAGTGCTAATCATCACATTAAGAACAAAAATTATTTTCATAATATCTCAATCATAATGCAGAAAACTCCCATAATTGACTCCCATAAACTCAAGCAAAATTTCATTTCTTCATACCTGCAAGAAACAAGACATTGCTGCAATTTTCCTTCAATAATCCAATATTGCTTTTTTTTTTTTCATCTCAAAATAACAGTACATCACTACAATTTCTACAATTAAGCAGCCTAATTTTTCTACATATCTTTACCAACCAAGCTTACAACAACTAAATCCTATGAATATAATCACTTGCACCAAATTTAGCCCCCAAAATTAGCAAAAATACACACACAAGCATCCAAATTTATTAATTTTTCTCTCTTGAATTTTCTTCTCATATTTAAGCTTCTTGATTTTCCTCATCAATCCAAGTATGATAATGGAAGCTCTTCCATTCATTGGAGGATCCACCCAAGCAAAATACTCACAGTTTCCTTCACTGTAACCTCAAATCAAGAAAATGAAGGACCCATTAACCATATTAATAATGAAGAAAACAAAGGACCTAAAGTTAGTCAAGAAAACTTACCAATGATTTAGCACAACCAAGAAACCTCCTACCAGGATTATTCTCGGTCCAAAAGGTCTTCACCATAGCCGAATTTCCATAAAAACAAATTGATTGAAGCATGTGTTTTTGGGGTGAAAATTCCATGGTGATTAGGGTTTTCTTCTTGCAAGAAGGATTTGGGGGAGTTTGGATGACATAATAACACACATTTTCTTTTTGTCTTTTTTTTTTAAATTATGAATTTACATTTTTACCCTCCATTAAATGGTCAATGATCGGTTCTGGTAGTTGACTTAACTAGAAAAGCTCTTTTCGTCATCAAGAATCAGTGCTACCAAATTATAATATATTTACGACCAAATATATTTAAAAATGAAATATTTAGGACCAAAGTTATCAAAAGCTCAAATATTAAAGACTAAACATGCCAATCTTCTTAAGTTATAAATCATAAATTTTAAGTTTTTTAAAAAAATAAATTTTGATTTTAATCTTTAATAATATACATTTTTTTATAATAAATAATAATATTAAAATAATATTTATATATATATATATATATGTATAATGAAATTATTTTTTAAATTTATAATTATAAAATATTATATTAAGGAAAATTGGACATTTTAGTCCCCATTTTATTTTTGTTTGGAAAAATTAGTCCCTATCTTTTTTCTTTAACTTCTCTAGTCCCCAAATTAAAATGGATTGGATAAATAAGTCCTTTTGACCATATTTTTATCTATTTTCGATGCCAAAAGTCACATAATTTGCATGTATATATTTTTTGAATGGGTATAAATACTCTTATTTAATAGCACACTTCTAAATGGCATGAATTTTGACATCAAAAATAGGCAAAAATATGTCTATAATGACTTATTTATCCAATTAATTTTAATTTAGGGACTAAAAAAATTAAAGAAAAAATATAGACTAATTCTTCCAAACAAAAATAATATGGGGACTAAAATATCCAATTTTCCATTATATTAATTATTTAAGAAATTTATATAAAATTAAATATTTTATAATTATAAATATTCAAATAATATGTAAATTATAATTAACATATATAATTATAGTGACAAAGCGGTAGCTTAGTTGATAACAACATTCAAAAAGTTATGAAGTTGATAACAACATTCGAAAAGTTATGAAGTCAAGACACGCTGCTTCAAAATTTTCAAATATATATATATATATATATTATGATATTATTTTAATTTAAATGTAATTTTAATTAAAAAATAAGATAATATATTATGAAAAGTAAATATTATTTTTTTTTTTTTTTTGTAAACCAAACAAATACTACGAATACATATAAAAATAAATAAATATATATTTTTTTGTAATAAATATAAATTGAGAGTTTACTTTATCAAAATAGACCCTTAAGCAATTCAAAAATATATATATATAGACCCTTAAGTTTTTTAACCGATAAATAAAAATTTCATTTATAAACTATAAATAATAAAAGGTTAACTATCCCAATTGCACTTGAACTTTCCTACATTCCAGGTTTTGCACCTGAACTTTAAGAAGTTCATAACTTGCACTTCAACTTTTAAAAACGTTCCACAAACTACCTTTTCATCAGTTTTCGCCGTTAACATTTAAAAATTCCATTAACTTGCGATATTTTGACTTTTTCTTTACTAAAACTCATAAGCATTTTTGTCCATCCATCTAAAAACATTTTGAAGGTAGTCAACGATCACTTCTTACATTCTTCTTCTTCTTCGATAGTTGCATGCAAAAATCGACCAAAGCAATTTGAAATTTGTAGTTTGCATTTTGAAAACCCACCAAAGTAGTCGCAGTTTGCAGAAGTTTTTAAGAGACAAACTAAAAAATTTTGAAAACCCCATTCTGTTGGACTTGGAGGACTTGGAGTGCTAATTCGATGGCAAGAAGGTTTAATGAGTGGAAAATCAAGAAGAGTGTACACAATGACATTGACCCGTATTCTCTCTATGGTAAAGATCCCAACTTTTCTTCATTTTTTACAAAGTAAATTTTGTTTTCCTTGTATGCTTTGTATGTGCTGCTTCATGTGTGTGGTGGTGTGGTGGTTTAAAAGACCAATTTTTTTTTTTTGTTGCTTCCATGTTTCTGGTTAATTATTATTGTAAAATTAGTGTTTAAAAATGATAATAGTGTATTTGAATATGCAGATCCTGAGGATGACTATTTTTGAATTAAATTGTATTTTGGAGGTGTGTTTTCGGAGGAAAAAGGATATAGACACTATAAAGATGAGAAATAGAAGTATATTGATTATTGTGTGAAGGATAAAATGAGCATCTTGGAGGTTAATTTAATGTTCAAGAAGATGAAGTTAGATACAAAACCAATGGTTTATTGTTATCTAGAACCAATATGGGGCTTTAAAACTGGCTTGAAGTTGATTACAACTAATTGAGACATTTTAGCAATGTGTGAATGGGTGCTAAGATTTAAAGTGCTAGAGTTGTATTCAGAAGTAAGGGAACAGAAAGATATAATTGAATTTTTGAAAAAGCAACCTGAGTTTCAGAAAATTGAGATTAAAAGTTCTGTTGTCATTGAAGAAATAGAGGAAGAAAGTAGACATGAGCACACTGTTAAGAAAATGTCCAGACAAAGGAGGAAAATTAGTAAACATAAACCTTTGTTGTTGGGGTGACATGGATCAACTGAGACTGAAAAGGAGCCTAAAGTTGTTCCTGAGGTAGTACAAACACAAACAACACAAACAGTTATTGTTTTGGCTGAAAGAGTAGACAGTGATGTTGTGAGACTGAAGTAGTAAACATTGAACCCATTGTGCATGTGGTTGTTCCTAAAGTAGTAAACACCGAATCCATTGTGCTTGTGCCTACTGCTGAAGTAGTAGACACTGAACCTATTGTTCTTCTGCCTGAAGTAGTACAATCAGATAAAGTTGTTGTGGCTGAAATAGTGTAAACAGATAATGATGATCATAATGTGAACAAAACCGGTTATATGCATCTAGACTGACAAGCAGTAGTGGAAGAGGTTGAAAGAACAGAGCACCAAACTGAAGAAAGTGTCACTAAAGTTGATGAAAATCAAGCAGAACCTACTAGGCAAGAGACTACATTTAGAGTTGAACTTGGAGTTGAAGAAGAAACTGTCACTCAAGAAACTGTTGTCAATGAAGAAACTATCAATGAACAAACTGAACTTCAAACTCAGGTTAATCATGAAGTGCCAAGGCAAATTAAAACTGAATTTGAGCAGCCTAAAATGGCAAGAGTAAATGAAGTAGAGATGGCAGAGGTTGAGCATGAAGTGACAAGACAAACTGAGGTAGACAATGTTGAAGTTCATCATGAACCTGTAGTGAATGAAAGGCAAGTAGGAGGGATAGAAGATGAGCAACCTGAACTAGATTTGGAGCAGCAAGGGGCTTATGATGATGATTTGGAATAGGAACAATTCACAGATGATGATAAGTATTGTCAAGATAATTCCCTATTTGATAGCAACACTAACCACCATACAAGCCAACATGAAACAGTGCAGGGAGAGCAGGGACAGGGTAGTGGGGCTGGTGGATATGAGGCGAGGGATGATGACATCGTGGATAATCTTCATAGTGGAAATGAAGGGTTAAGTGGTGAAGATGATGAATTTAGGGGTAGGTATTCATACTTTGACAACAATAGAGATTTGGAAAAACCTCATTTTGAGTTGGGTATGAGATTTTCTAGGGGTGATGAGTTTAAAAAGGCTGTTAAAAATTTTTGCATACATGAGGGAAAAGTATGTCATTTCAGGCCATCTAAACCGAGAAAGGTTAGAGCGATTTGCAAGATAAAGGGGTGCAAGTGGTTTCTGTTTACATCCATAGAAGGGGCAACACAATCTAAGGACTTGGTGGTTAAGTCAATGAATTTGAACCACAACAACTGCAATTGTCAATAGAAAAACATATTGATCACAACTAAATGGTTACCTACTTGAAAGGTTCAAGGTAAATCCAAAGATGCCTCCCTTAGCATTTAGGCAGAACATTGATGAAGATTTCAAGGCAGAGATGTCCAAGACATCCGCATATAATGCAAGACAAATGACACTTTGTGATGGGTGTCAGTACATTTATCTTGTCTCATTAATGAGTGTTACAGAGGTTGAGCATGAAGTCACAAGACAAACTGAGGTAGACAATGTTGAAGTTCATCATGAACCCATAGTGAATGAAAGGCAAGTAGGAGGGATAGAAGATCAGCAACCTGAACTAGATTTGGAGCAGCAAGGGGCTTATGATGATGATGTGGGATAGGAACAATTCACAGGTGATGAAAAGTATTGTCAAGATGATGCCCTGTTTGATAGCAGCACTGACCACCATACAAGACATAATGAAACAGTGCAGGGAGAGCAGAGAGAGGGTAGTGGGGCTGGTGGAAATGAGGCAAGGGATGATGACATGGTGGATAATCTTCATAGTGGAAATGAAGGGTTAAGTGGTAAAGATGATGAATTTAGGGGTAGGTATTCATACTTTGACAGCAATAGAGATTTGGAAAACCCTCATTTTGAGTTGGGAATGAGATTTTCTGGGGGTGATGAGTTTAAAAGGGCTATTAAAAATTTTTGCATACTTGAGGGAAAAGTATGCCATTTCAGGTCATCTGAACCGAGAAGGGTTAGAGCGATTTGTAAGACAAAGGGGTGCAAGTAGTTTCTGTTTACATCCATAGAATGGGCAACACAATCTAAGGACTTGGTGGTTAAATCAATGAATTTGAACCACAACAACTGCAATCGTCAATAGAAAAACATATTGATCACAGCTAAATGGGTACCTACTTGAAAGGTTCAAGGTAAATCCAAAGATGCCTCCCTTAGCAATTAGGCAAAACATTGATGAAGATTTCAAGGCAGAGATGTCCACGACATCCACATATAATGCAAGAAAAATGACACTTAGAATGATCATTGGAGACATGGCAAAGCAGTACAAACATTTGTGGGAGTACAGGGCAGAATTGATGAGGACTCATCCTCATTCAACAATTGAGATAGAACATGAGGATTTTAGGGAGGAGGGAAGACAACCTAGGTTTAAGAGAATGTATGTTTGTTTAGGACCTTTGAAGAAATGATTTTTAGATCATTGTAGACCACTGATAGCTGTTGATGGGTGCCATGTAAAAGGTACTTAACCTGGACAGTTATTGGTTGCAATTGGTACTATGGAATAATTGGTGGTGGCCAATTATATGGGCAGTTGTTGAAAAGGAGGCAATTGAGCAATGGAGGTGGTTTTTTACCTTATTGGGACTGGACTTAGAGATTGTAGGACATCAAGGATTTGGTTACACATTCACATCTGACAGACAAAAGGTAAATTTAATATGATATTCTTTTAATTCAAACTAAGTTCATTTATTCCTTGTCTAACTAGTTATGTTGATCATTTCAGGGACTTGATGCTACAATGTAAAGGTTATACCCATGGCAGACCATAGATACTATGCACAACACATGTATATCAACTTCTTGAAGTTGCATAGGGGTAAAGTGTTGAAGGATATAATGTGAAAAATAGCAGGCAGTAGAAACAAGGCCTTATATGAAAAATATTTGAAAGAGTTGGAGTACGATGAAGATGCTTGGAGTTGGGTTGTCAATGGTCCAAAACTAGATCATTGGGTGAGGGCTTTTTTTCCACATTATGTTAAGTCAGATATGCTATGTAACAATTTGTGTGAATCTTTTAATTCACACATTTTGGAGGCAAGAAGTAAACCAATTTTAAGTTTGATGGAGGGCATTAGAATTGAATTGATGGAGAGAATTGTAAATAGGAGAAACAAAATGAGGAGAGAACCCAGAGATGCATGTTGCCCTATGATTAGGATTAAGGTGGGGGAAGTTGTTATGCTATAAAGGGCTCGGAAACCGATTTGGAATGGTGTACATGAGTATCAAGTAATGGGACCACGAGATCAACAGTTTGTTGTTGATCTAAGGAAGAATAGTTGTAGTTGTAAGACATGGTCATTGACTGGAATTCCTTGTGTTCACTCAATTGCAACTTTGTGCAAAAAAAGTTTAGATCCTTATGACCATGTTCACACCTATTCAAAATTGAGAAGCATGTGCAGCTTTATGGCAATGCTTTGATACCAATTAATGGAAGAGATATGTGGCCTAGGGTAGATGGTGTTGCTCTTGACCCTCCAAGAGCTTTTGTCCAACCTGGGAGGCCAAGAAAGGCTAGAAAGAGACAGCACGACGAAAATACTGAAGGAGGAAGAAGAATAAGAAGAAGAATAGTCATTAGTTGTACAAAATATAAAGAAAATGGGCATAATAGATTGACATGTCCACAGTTAAGAGCAGAGGGAGGGGCACCAAATAAGCAGACAAGAAGAAAGAGAAGAAGAATTGCAACTGTTGTAATTATTCCTTGTTCTTATTCTCATCTTTGATTGTAAACAAATTATGATTATATTAGTTCTAACTAAATTTTTTTCATTGTAGGAAACAAATTCAAGCAAAAGTGAAGCAAACCAAGCAAGTCAAACTGGACATCAACAACAACAAGAACATCAACCTCAACCTGAATCCCAATCTCAACTTGATGATGCAGTACACACAGAACAGGAAGAATCTATTCCTATTCCTCAGGTTGTTCCAGAAAATGTTGAAGCTATTGAAGCTATTCTTGGATTTGAGGCTATGATAGACACAGGGAGAGGGAGAGGCAGGGGCAGAGCCAGATGTAGGGCAATTCAAAGCTATGAAAATTTTGGATAAGCTTGGCTTGGTGAAGGAGGCTCAAGAAATAATTATTCATGGAGAAGAAGTCAAAGAAACAAGTAATAAAGTAACAATGACAACTGGGACCAATTTTGTTTTAATATTGAAAATGATATCGAAATTAGATTCTTTTGTAAGGATATGTTGAACTTTGTACATTCTTCCAGGCATCTTTTTTGGCATATAGTTAACAACACTGAAAAACAACAGTTGGGAATATGTTTTGACAATGGAAATATGATATACATTTATATTCATCTTCTTTTTTGTGGTAAAAGTGTTTATACATTCAATAAAAAAAGTTGTACAAGATCATCAACCCTGCCAACTCATTCTTCAATTCATAAAGATGACCCAACTAACAGGTTCAATAGAACCTACACAAATTCTATTTTTTACCAATACAAACTCTAAATTCCATTTCTATGTACCTTTTTCAATTCCTTTCTATTGCCATTGCAATCCATCAAACTCATAATCATAATAAATATGCAAAAAATCCATCTTAACAGTGCTAATAAACCTAGAACTCATGACCAATACTTTAATTTCCCATTTTCAAATTTCATCAGTGAAAATCTTCTTTGAAGCTTTTGATTCTTTTCTTCATACTTTGAAAGACATAACTTTTGGTCATCAATTTCTTCTTCCATTACCCTGATTCGTCAAAGCAACTCAGGAATAATTTCCATGGACCGTTTGCACATTTCTGGATCTACCCACTCAAAGAAACTGCACCTTCTACCATCGCCCTATCACAGAAAGGTGAAAGCTTTACCATATCATCTATGCTCACATGGTTAATGGTTAACAAAACTTACAAACTTTACCTCTTCTCCCCCACAGCTTGCAAATCTTCTTGACGAATTTTTTTCCATCCAAGATGTCTTTAATGTCCTTCAGATTCCACATTTACACATGGGTAACAATGAACCACAGTTTCTAGCCATCTTGTGGAACAAAAATCATATTTTATAGAGAAATAACCGAGATTTTGTGGAAGAAGTGTCTCAAATCTACTACAAGAAAGAACTAGATCTGTGCGATTTGCCCAAAAAAAAAAAAGGAAAGTCATTTTTCCAACTTTTAACAACATAAACTTACTGCCAAAATGATTTTAGATGGATGGACAGAAATGTCCATGAGTTTTAGTAAAGAAAAAGTCAAAATATCGCGAGTTAATGGAATTTTTAAAGGTTGATGGCGAAAACTAACGGAAGGGCAATTTGTGAAACGTTTTAAAAGTTAGAGTGCTAGTTATGACCTTTTTAAAGTTCAAGTGCAATTGGGATAGTTTGCCCAATAATAAATTTTAATTTTTTTATAATAATTTTTTTTTTTTTTATATATAAGCCCACATGATGATATATTGTTAGTTTCTTTTCCATTGAGATAACTATTTCATAGTATTGAGACCATGCTTTTTTTTTTTTTTTTTTGTTTAAGAGTTTATTTTTGGCACAGTAAATCTTCAATTTATCTTTATTATATAAAATTTTATATTTATTTTTATTTTTGCACATATTTGTAGTAGTTGTTTAATTATTTTTTTTTAAATATGCAAAAAATATTTATTTTTCATAGTATATTATTTTATATAATATAATTTTTTTATTTGGAAACCCTTATCAAGACTCATCAACCTGATTTGCTCTTTCTCATGGAAACTAGGTGTCTTGATTCTCACATTTTACATTTAAAACACTCTCTTGGCTTCACTAATGGTTATGTTGTAAGTAGGCAAGGATTGGGAGTCGGTCATGCGTTATTTTGTCATAATTCGCTTGATGTACAACTAATTAGTTTCTCTACTGGCCATATTGAGGTTCATGTGGCAAATTGGAATAACTTTAGAAGCTTATATTTCAATGTTTTTAATGGTAGTTGGATAGCCTCTCAATGATGTCACTCTTGGGAGTTACTGAGGCGTATTAATGCGAATCGGACTCCTTCTTGGTGTATTCTTGGTGATTTTAATGAAATTCTATACCCACATGAGACTATGAGCAAAAATCCTAGGCCAAAGTATCTCATGAGGAACTTTCGTGACTTGGTAGAAGATTTGGATCTTTCAGAAATTACTATGCACAATGGTAACTTCACATGGTGGAACAAGCGTTCAGGTGATGCTTCTACAAGATCCAAACTTGATCAAGGTTTTAGGAATTCAGGTTTTTACCACACTAAACCACACTGCCTTGTCCAATTGCATCCCACTACAACCTCGGATCACTATGCACTTTGGCTTCAATTGGACTGTAATTCATTTGGACATCGTTCTCCAAACACAAGACCTTTTCGTTTGGAGCCATGGTGGCTGAAAAATGTTGAATGCACGAACATCATTCAAGATTCTTGGCAGCTTAGTGGTTTTTGGTCCACAAGAGACCTTCTGCATGTTCTGGAGGGCCTCAAGGTGCTGTTGAACCAGTGGAGCTTTCATAAATTTTGAACAGTTCCAAGGGAGATAAAGAAGGCACGATCTCATATTTCAAACTTCGAATCATAGGGAGTTTCTGATGATAGGATTAAAGCAGCTTACTCTTGCCTTGAGGAACTTTTGGCAATTGAGAATGATTATTTAAATTAGAGGTCTAGGTCTAAATGGTTGGAAAACGGAGATCGCAACACACCCTATTTTCACCACCATGCAAGTCAACAATCACGACGCAATTGCATTAAAAAAATTCAGAATGTAGTAGGTACCTTTATGACTAACCCAAAAGGTATTTCTCTTGTTGCTGTTGAGATGTTCTCTAAATTGTTCACAGGGGAGCATTGTGCTACTTCTATTGACCACCTCATGGGAGATCTTAACTTCCATAAGCTGTCTGAGGAAGAGAACACAACTTTTGCTCGGCCTTTCACTGAAGCAGATATTGTGGTGGCCCTTAAATTAATGCACCCCACGAAAGCCCCTGGTCTGGATGGTATTCATGCCCTCTTCTATCAAAAGCATTGGGCTAGGTACGTCCTTCTATTACCAAACTTCTTCTCGGTGTGTTGAATGAGGGTGATTCCCTACATGAGTTAAATGAGACTTTCAATACGTTGATTCCCAAAGTGAAAGAACCTATTAGCATGATTGATTTTAGACCTATTAGTTTGTGTAATGTTCTGTATAAACTAATTTCCAAGGTCTTAGTTCATCGTATCAAACCCTTGTTGGATTCTTTGGTTGGGGAATCTCAGAGTGCATTTGTTGCGGGGAGACTTATCACTGATAATATCTTCATTGCCACGGAAGTCTTCCATTGGTTGAGTAATAAACATAAGAATGATAGAACGGGTGCTTTTGCTCTTAAAATTGACATGTCTAAAGCATATGATCGTGTGTAATGGTTTTATTTACATTGGGTTTTACGGATGCTAAGTTTTCCTCATCGCTTGGTGACTTTGATCATGCATTGTGTTATCTCTGTGAGTTTCAAAATCTTGATAAATGGGGAGCCATCAATTGCCTTCCACCCTTCTCGAGGGCTTCGCCAGGGTGATCCTCTTTCTCCTTATCTCTTCATACTTTGTGCAGAGGGGTTCTCTCAATTGATTCATAATGTTGTTTTGAATGGAGGATAGCGTGGGGTTCAAATGGGGCGTAATGCTCCTATTTTATCCTATCTTTTTTTTTTTTTTTTGCTGATGATTGTTTGCTTTTTCTTCAAGATTCTCAATCTACTTTAGACCAGCTTCTACACATTCTATAGGTTCATGAAAAAGTATTTGGACAAAAGATTAATGTGGTGAAGTCTTCAGTTTTCTTCTCCGAGATTCTGTCATCTGATCGTAGACCTATTATTCTAAACAAGTTGGGAATCAGACTTTGTAACGGGGAGGGCACTTCCCTTGGTTTACCTTACCTCCTTGGTAAATCTAAGGCTCAACTATTCTCCTACCTTAAGGACAGACTATGAAGGAAAACTCATGGGTGGAAAGAAAAATTTTTATCCAAAGGCAGCAAAGAAGTTTTGATAAAGTCAGTCCTTCAAGCTATCCCAACGTATGCTATGTCATTTTTCGTCTACCTTCTTCTCTTTGTAAGGACATGTGCTCTATCATTAAGGAGTTTTTGGTGGAAATCTTCTGAAGACCGACGTGGGATTGCATGGGTTTCTCAGTCAAATTTATGTAAACCAAAGCATCATAGGGATCTTGGTTTTCGTCATCCTATTCATTTCAACAAAGCCCTTCTAGCCAAACAAGGATGCAGACTGCTACAATATCCACATTAGTAGCTCGAGTGTTAAAATAGAAGTATTTCCCTAATACGGACTTCACACAAGCTCAAAAAGGCTATAACTCTTCCTATGGGTGGCAATCCTTGCTTCATGGTAGAGAACTTCTTTTGAAAGGTTTGAGATGGAGAATTGATGACTGGAAATCAGTTAGGGTCTTTCATGATCCTTAGCTGTCAATGCCATATTCTTTTAAAATTATGAACCCACTTTGTTTTCTCCATGAGCAGGTTATGGTGGCTGATTTAATTCAGCATGGCAAATGACAGACTGATCTTCTTAATGTAATTTTCTTCCCAAGGGATGTTGATTTAATTTTTCAGGTCCCTTATGTCCGAAAAGCAACCCGGATAAATAGATATGACATCATACCCTGACTAGACACTTCTTGGTAGCTTTAGCTTACAAGGTGCCATTGCAATCCCAGGTTCAATGCACATCTGGCAGCTCATCTGAGCAGAATCTGAAAGGATGGAAGCTACTGTCGAAGTGCAACCTCCCGCTAAATGTCCTCATCTTCGCTTGGCAACTTTGACACTCAACTTTACCTACGAGGAGCAATCTGCATCGACGCCAAATCATTCCTTCAAAAGAATGCATCCGCTATCAGGAGGACGAATTACAGCATCACTTTTTCTTTCATCGTGGATTTTCTTAGGCTATGTGGAGAGAAGTAGGACTCAATCACAGCAGCACAAAGAGGAAAGCTTCCTCTTGGCATCATTTTTTCCAGTTATTTTTTGAAGCACATGAGGCGAATCTTTGTGCTCTTGAAAAACTGGTTATGGTCTTATAGAAGCTATGGAATGCGTGAAATGAGCTATTTTTCCAAGAAAGATTTCTCTCGCCAAAGCTAGTTGTGGATTTGGCTATGAGTTTTATGAATTTATACCAAAGACATCATTTGGTGCAATTCGGACAGCGACTTGGCAACTCTCCTCGTCCTTGCTAGCTACCACTAGGTAGTGGGCATCTCAAACTCAATGTTGATGCCTCCTTTGGTACACATGGAGCTGGGTTTTGGTTTGTGCTACATAATCACTCGGGGGTTGTTCTTCTCTCGGGGGGTGGCCCTCTCCATGGCATGCTTTCTGCTTTCCATGATGAGATAATAAGTTAATGGCGGAGTTATGAAGCAGTGTGTGCTCTCTTTCACCAGGACTTGATCATTGCAATGGGCTGCCTTACTTTGGTATCCCAATTACATAGTGTACACCACAATCTCTCACCTTTTGGCCACATAATTGACATGCTCAAATCTCTTGTTCTTAGCTTAGATAAGTGTTCCATTTTATTCCAACATAGAACCACCAATTATGTTGCACACACGCTAGCTAAGCTTGGACTTGGTTTTCAGTGTAACATTGTATGGAAAGATACCTCTCATCCGTCTGTTATAGCCTCACTTCATCGTGATTGGCTTTCGTGCAATGATAATTGATTCGCTTTTTTCCTCAATTTGTTTTTTATAATTAAAATAATATCATAATATATTAATTTACGTATATAAATTATAATTACATATATTAATTATAATTTAAGTCTTATTTAAATATTTATAATTATAAAATATTTAATATAAAATTTTAAAATAATTAACACAATATTTGTTAGTTACAAAATTAAAATATATATATATTATATATGTAGTATTTTAATATTATTATTTATTATAAAAAACTTTATATTATTAAAAATTATAAATTAATTCCCCGAAAAAAAGATATAAATTAAAAAATTATTTATAAAAAATTAAATTTATAATTTATAAGTGAAATATAATTTTTTTAAAAAAAATTAAGAGTCTACTTTGGTAAAATAGACCCTGAATACTTTATTCAAGAAACTTGAGAATCTATTTTGTCAAAGTAGACCTTAAATATTTTATTAAAAAATTGAAAATCTAATTTCTTCACTAGTTTGAGAATTTGGTGAAAAGTTTACCCCCTTTTTTTTTTTTTTTTTTTTTTAAAAATGGAGATTTTATAAAAGAGATAAATAAGAAACAAGGGCTGAGAGTACAACAGAAGGAACAATGTGGAACCATTCCTTAAAACCCTGAGAGAGCCTATCATTAGAAGCTAAACAATATGCCGGACGACTAAGGTCACGACAGACAAAATAAAAGGAAAATGTAGGAAATAAGCCAAGTAGCTGTTGAATGAGACCAATCGTGTGACCAATGCTAAAGAAGTCTGGTTCAGCGGATACAACCTTACGTAAAATGGTTTGGCAATCTCCCTAAAATTGAACGTGTGTGAAATGGTTGAGATGAGCCCAACAAACTACATGAAGGAGAGCTAAGGCCTCAACGAATTCAAGGTTGGAATGGCAGCCAGCGATCTTCCCAGAAATGCCACTCAGAAAACTCTCGTTATGGTCCCTTACAGTAACGCCAACAGTAGCCTTCAAATTATGGAGACCACCACCAAAGTTGATTGTGATTCCTTCCGAATGGACTATTCTAGGATACGGGATAAAAGAGCGCAAAACTACAGGCCTTCACACATCTGTCGATGGACCGACTGCTGTGCCTAGAGCACAATAGATTGGATATGAATCGGTTCATGTCCATAGATCGCAGCATTTCAAGCCTTCCATCAATACCTACTGGTAGTGACAAAACCCAAAAGCAGCGTCAAATCTGTAGAGTGGAGGAAATAGGATAAAGAATCCAGAAAAGTAAGCTCCCTCAATCCCCAAGTACACCAGGAAGAAGCATCCCATACCATCCTTACCACCTTACATCGCACAAAAGCATGATCTAGATCATCACAAGGATGCAAAACATAAGGAACACGAAGAACTCTTCTCAGTGCATTTTGCAATGTTTAGTCCTATAGCTAGTGTATAGACGCAACTCTCCACAAGAATTGCCTAATTGTGGGTTGTATTGGCAGATTCCATAATACCTTCCAAAAATTCTTCGGAGAACTCGAAGTGGAGGCTATAGCAGTATGTGCATGAAATGTGTTATGTGTCAACCAATTACTAGTCTTAACTGTGTAAATGCCACTAGAAGTATCACCCCAAACGAGGGTATCACAGACAGTAACCGGGCAAAGAGGGATGGCGCAAATAGGTTGGGCTTCACCTGGAAGAAAAAGATCCTGAAGAAGGCAAGATTTCCATACCAATTTCTCCCCATCAATCAAATCCTTTAATAGATCAATCCCAGATTTAGCTCTCTTATTGATAAGTGGTCATTGACAAGGTGTTATAGTTCCAGCACAACAAATATAAGTTGTAAGAAAAATAATGGCACAATAACGAGATAAAATAATGAGGCAAGTGAAAGAAAAATTGGACACAGAAATTTGCTTGGTTCGGCTAATGAAGCCTACGTCCACGGGAGAAGAGGAACAAAATATTATCATTATGAGAAGGACAATATTACAACAAAACACCAATAAAACTTTAACCCCACAATACACTATAATGTAGTGTATAAATAACAAGGAGAATAAAGTTCTCAAAACAAGGGGGAAAGGAAAAACAAAAAATAGAAGAAAGAAAGAACAACGAAAGAAATCTTTCTTTCTGTGAATTCCGGTGTTATTAAATGAAGAGACAAATGCCTCTATTTATAGCCTCATGCCCACAGAATAAACAAGAAATTGTTGTTGTTTTCTGGCTTCACATTTGTTGCCATTTTGATGGTGATTTTGACGGCCACATTTGTTGACAAATTTGTGCCGCATGAATTGACCAAGATATATGAGCAGTAAATGTTGAACAGCTGCAATTGTGGAGAGGACGCTGCATGTGGTTCTGGATATCAATTTGAGCTACTTGTCAATAAATCTCCACCTTGGCTCAAAATGATGCAAATAGTGACTTTGCTCCACCTTCTCCGAATAACCCTTT